>CM072523.1:3409958-3429958 GCA_036898135.1 Oncomelania hupensis | reverse complement strand
ATATCTTCTTTGTTTCATCCTTGCTCACCTCCTTAGTTTCTTCACTTTTCCAATTCCATTCCATATGTGATCGTTTCTTTCCTTCTCCTACACTGTTATCCATATCCAGGTATAATTATTTTATGAATAAAAATTACTATCAACATGCTCACACCTTCCATTCATATTACATTATCTACTACTCTATAATTATAGCCCCATGTAATTAATAATATTATTACATCAATGAAAATTATATTCCATCTTAGTGGACAACAGCTCACCACCTTTCAACACATGCAAAAATATACCTCTCCAACATTTCACAATCATGAAAAACATTATAAATACCTGTAATCTTTACAGCACAGTATACATCCACTTTCAGAGAGAAAGTCCCACCGAACCTACACAACCTGATAAGTTCTCAGTGCATTCTACCTCTTCACTTTTCACAACAATCTTTTCTTCATTTCTTTCTTTATCCCTCTTTTCCTGTCCTGACACACTGACTCTACACCTTGGAGCACACAAATCAAGTGAACTCCAATTGCCCTGACCTGCCAGCTATTCATTATTCCATTGGTTCAACAATTTCGGCCAATGAAAATAATATCATAAGGCACATTTATTTTGATACAATTACTCACATGTTAAAAATAAAACTATTGTTGAGAACCGGAAAATTCACGTTCTCTACAGCCATCAGCCCTCCTACTAAACCGTAGAGAGTTTGTGGTCACACCGTATGTATAGCTACGGCAGATGCTACAAATGCCAGAGATATGGACATACTAGAAAGTTTAGTAATTCCAGACAGGTATGCCCCTCCTGTGGCATTTCTGGCCACTCCGGGGCCCAGCGTAAAGCTGAGAAACCATTCTGTATGAATTGTAAAGGGTCCACTCGGCTGCCAGCCACAACTGTCCCGCCTTGAAGGAGCGCTTGTTAGCGAATCAGTTAAGAGCGGCTACGTATAAGTCACGCGACCAAGCATTTTGCTTGACAAAAAAAACCAACTTGCACCCGATTCGATTTGGGGATCGGAACCCTCGAGTGCCAAGATGGGTTTGACGGGCGCCCCCGTAATTTCCACGGTGGCTCCCGCTCCTCTCCCGCTGGCTCGCGGAGACCGCACTGGCTCACCTCCCCGCCTGGCGACGAGGTTCGAGACCGATGTTCGGTCCTCGGTGGCATGGACCCCCGTTGATGGACCTCGGCCATCAGCGGACCTAAACGATTCAAAGACTAGAGGGTATGGTGGAAAGACGGACCCGAACTGTTACTGACCTCGTTGACGCGGTTCCGGGTCTAACCGACCGCTCTAACCGTGTCTGTCATTGCACAAGGACGTGTTGGCATTAATGTCCTGAACACAGTGCGTGAACAGGTTCCATCAAAACGGTCCCCGGAGGATAGTGATCGTCCATCTAAAGCTTCCAGGGGTATGGCGACTCTGAATCGCTTCACCCAGGTCAACATGACCCCGATTGTCGGCAGTGGTGCTGATATTATAGACCGGATAAGGAGGATTGCGGCAGGTCTAACCCGGGAAGAGATTGCTAGACTCAAGCAAGGCATTATAAGTATCGGTATAACCCTCTGGGAGGACTTTGGGTCGCCGAAGGTTCCTTTGGATGCCGCGAAGGGTGGGAAAAAAAGGAAAAAGAAAACAAAAACACTCCATCAAGCGTTAGATCATTGGCTAACCCTAGCCTTTAAGAACTGGTAAGTATTTTATCGTAAGTTTAATTTATTTGTAGGCCACTGGCCGTTTTATATGTTAAATATTTCGATTCGTGTGGCTTGAGCCTCTTTGGCTCGCATAATTGTACATTAGCGATAGTTATCGGTGTTTCTTGTCCAAACTATTTTAATCTGTTGGTGCTAATTGAGTTTTACACGCTTTGTAAATTATAAATGCTTATTAACTGTATAATATAGTTGTTTGTAAAATTTTAATTTGAATAATATCAAATAAAGATACGGCTATTTTATGGTGGAAGAACGGTCGACAGTTTCATCCCATTACTGTTTCGACCGCTTCCTATTTTATGTGTGTTATTTTATAATTATTTTGATTTTTTTTAAATAACTGTCCCTATTGCTTGTTGGGGTGGGCGTGGGTGGGGGTGGGGGTGGGGACTTGCTTACACGACCACACGCTGTACGTTTACCAGTAACCTTTACCATATCCTTGCCCGGCACTGTGCCGGCCTATGACCCCAGGCATGATAGATAGATGTCAGACCTGGTCTGACTTTTTTTTTTCTCCCTAAGCAAGCATTTTTTTTGCTAAATTTCTTGTCCTTAACTTGTAAAATTAGGACGTAAAGCTTCGTTCCGTGGATCGTGTACATTCATATTGAACAATGACTGTGTTTAAGCAGTACGCAAAGTTAGAGATGGCTGTGTACTTCATGATTTAAATACTCTACAACGCCCATTAAACTCATCCCAGGTTGCCTTTTAAGCCTCTCATTTCGTCATGCACGTCGGGTGCACGATCCTACCTGAAGTGACTTAGAATCATTTCATTTCAACAAAAATTATTTACCGCCCAGGCTAGGAAGGTCCAATGGAGGAAATTGTCTTCAAGGCAGTGGTAAACGAGGGACTATCAACAATTGACTGCCACATAGCACCGGTACCTTAGGTCTTACGATATTTGTTTTAGCGAGGTTGAGCACACTCCAACGTTTTGCCTAACGAACGATAAGCTGAGTGCTGGCGTCGACGTCGTTTCTTGGTCCAGACGAAGTATGTACAGCCTCACCAATATGCAGGCGTTTACAATTTAGTGATTCATCCTTTACGCTCATGCAATGGACCTTTATTTAAGCCTTGTTCTTCTCTAGCAGTAGTATAGTAGTAGTAGTAGTAGTAGTAGTAGTAGTAGTAGTAGTAGTAGTAGTAGTAGTAGTAGTAGTAGTAGTAGTAGTAGTAGTAGTAGTAGTAGTAGTAGTAGTAGTAGTAATAATAATAATAATAATAATAATAATAATAATAATAATAATAATAATAATAATAATACAGGATGCTATATACGCGCCTTTCCCAAAGTCAATCAGGCTCAAAGCGCGGCGATCTATACCAACATACACGCTCACCTGTCTCATCCACCCTCACACACACACCAAATACACATCTATCACTCAAACAGGTGGTGTAAAGGCAGTGAAATCGCTATTAGAAGACGGAAAGAAAATCGAATTTTTATTTTTGAAATTTTTTATATTGACTGCGTCCTGTACCATTATTAAAGTAGTAGTAGTAGTAGTAGCAGTAGCAGCAGTAGTAGTAGTAGTAGTAGTAGCAGTAGTAGTAGTAGTAGTAGCAGTAGTAGTAGCAGTAGTAGTAGTAGTAGCAGTAGTAGTAGTAGCAGTAGTAGTAGTAGTAGTAGCAGTAGTAGTAGTAGTAGTAGTAGTAGCAGTAGCAGCAGTAGTAGTAGTAGTATTAGCAGTAGCAGCAGCAGTAGTAGTAGTAGTAGTAGTAGTAGTAGCAGCAGCAGTAGACGAAGAAAAGACTAGACACGAACAGAACACAACATACTGTAGGTGGAGTGACGGAGAGAGAGAGAAAGAGAGAGAGAGAGAGAGAGAGAGAGAGAGGGAGGGAGAGAGAGATGCCCCACACAGACAGACCACGCTGTATAATCCTGTTTGCTCGCAATTTAGTGAGGTAGAGAGCTCCACCCGATACACATTGGTCGAACGCTACCAGAAGCATGCGTTATTAGTCGCCTCAACAGGCGAAAAAGCATGCTGCCATGCTTCAGAGCACTGCTTTCTATACGCTTTAAGCTCTATAGTCACTGAAAAAGCGCAATTTCACTGCAGTGAACTCATGAAAATAAAAAAAATGTAAGTTTCGTCTCCTCTAGGGGACGAATTAGGTCAAACTGTATTAGTTTCTAGGTCAACTGTCTTTTACGAACCGTTTGACAATGTTTTTGAACCGTTTGTTGACGCCGGATAGTGTCCTCACTTGGTTTCATGCAATTTAAGAATCCAACAAGGCAATTGGGTTTTTGAGACGGAAAGAGCGGATTGTTGTAGAGCAACAGTCTGTATAATTATATTTACAGTGAAATTGCGCTTTTTCCGTCACTATAGCGCTTGAAGCGTGTAGAAAGCAGTACTATGAAGCATGAGAGCATGCTTTATCGCCTGTTGAGGCGACTAGTAAAACATGCTTCTGGCAGCCTTCGATCAATGTGTACCGGGTGAGGGTACTCGGACTTTGAAGTGGAACGGATAAGGCAGACAGTGGGATAAAGCAAAAAAAAAAAACAACCAGGAAATACGCCACCAGGTGTTAACGTTGTTAGTTCACGATCTAGCTCAGTTCACTACCATGTCCTGACCCAAAGGATTACTGAGAAAAAGCAGCACATTGTCATATTGTGGTCGCCGTCTAAGCCAGAACGATGCAACGAAACACAAGTTAGAGAGAGAGAGAGAGAGAGAGAGAGAGAGAGAGAGAGAGAGAGAGAGAGAGAGAGACAGAGAGAGAGAGACAGAGAGAGAGAGAGAGAGAGAGAGAGAGAGAGAGAGAGAGAGAGACAGAGAGAGAGAGATCACTTTATTACCTCAAAAATGACAAATGAAGACACGATTTGCTGATTGATTTAAACAAAGCCTCAATAGCAATTAAAAAATATACACACCATTCACAAATTTACACAAAAGAATACAAATAATAATTTTAAAAAAGTACACGTTATAAATCCAAATGTTACTGATTACACTGATTACACATTTAAGATGCAAACACTCTGGTGCATGGTGAAAGAAGAAAGGAAATGAAGGAGTGGACGAACCGAATAACAGGGCAGTGAGAAATGTATAGATTACTACCTTCTTCGTACAGAAGTGGTCCTGACCCGGCTCTTAGCAGTCCGCTGGACCCTGTAAACACTGACTATCTATCTTTATGCTAAAAATTATGAATGGAGCTACCTATTAAGTTATTTTCTCCTTGCAAATTAAACTTGACGATCTTATAAAACGACAGGCCACCAGGTCCACAACCTTATTCACAAGTCGCCGTACACGCACAACAACTACCAGCTTCTTCTAGCGCGCCTCCATTATTTTGTTTTGGGCAGACGGTATTGTACAAATTTAACAGAGGGGGCCACCACTCTAGCTCAGTGGTAGAGCGCTAGCCAGGGCACACTGATGTCACAGGTTCGATTCTCGTAGTGGGCAAGATTTTAAAAAAATGTGGCCATTTGGAACTCTCCATCTTTTCAGTGTGTTTGCCTTGGTGGCTCAGTGTTGATTTACATCATTGTTCTATCTTTTTTGGGATAGTTATCAACATCTGCCAATAATGGGTGTAGTCATTCAACTTTAGTGTATTTATTTATTTATTTATTTATTTATTTATTTATGTATGTATTTATGTATTTATTTATGTATTTATTTATTTATTCGTTCTCATATAGCGCCTCTTCAGCTCAAGAGCTGCTCAAGGTGCTGGCCGACACAGGATCTAAATCCAGTCGCCCCAAGCGCCCACTTGATGCCCTTGGGCGCTTCGTCTGACGCCTAGGTAACTGAGCACCATCCTAGGCGACCCGGTGTGGGGGAGGTGGGACCTAGTACTGGCTGGGTGTATCTGTGTCGCCGGTACTCACCCGTCTAGAACATGAGCGTCAGGATCTTTAAAGAAATAAATAATATTAATAACAACCTTTGTATCCCGCCAAATCTAGACAAAAATAGTCTACCCTAGACGCATACTAACACTTCCTCAACATGCACACACACACACACACACACACACACACACACACACACACACACACAAGTATGTAAAACACCAAGACTGGGTTTTACTAAGAATGTAGGAATCGGAAAGTGATTTTTGACAGAAAAGGGTTAGGGCAAGGGTTAGTTGTAGCGCTGCAGTTGACCTAGTTCGTCTCCTATAGGCGACGAAATAGGTCGAATTTTGTTCATAAATTCTTCGGAAATTCACTGTATTTTCTCCGTCCCGGATAGAGCACTCCTGTGTACTAAAAACACTCTCATGCACTACAACTGCACTCCCATGCACTTAAAGAGCACTCCTGCGTACTTAGAAAAAAAAAGTGGGTGGCTGGAAAACTCTGGGTGACTAATACACTCACCCATTTCCTGCATAAAAAGCAAGGTTAGTCACCCATTTTAAGGCTTATGCCTCCGCACACGCACACACACACACAAACACACACACAAACACACACATCCTTGACATGTATGAAAGGAAAGTACCAAAGATGAGAAGAAGCAAATCAAAATAAAGTCAGTCGGAAATGCGTAGTCAAACTGGATCAATCACTGAGGCGGACAGAGATAAGTTTTGAGAGCATAATTATTCGAAAGCAGAGAGTGTAGGCTTGCTGCAAAGAGAGAGGGACAATGTGTTCCAGGTTCTTGGACCAAAAACCGAGAAGGAGGGTGAGCCTGCATGCACAAGTTTTGAGCGAGGAATGCGGAGGGTGAGAATATCAGACCACCAGAGATTTCGTGCAATGTTCATTTGTCCAAAACAGAAGGTATGAGAAATGGCACAACACTAGTTTAGGAGAAAAAAAAATATAATAATAATCACCAAAACGACAGTGAAAGACAATTTGCTGCGGGATTGGTGGAAGTGCGACATGAAGGACTTTTAAGCAACAAACAGTAGAACATAAGCTGTCAGTGTGAAAGTGGTGTCACTGCGCCCAAAATACCAGCAACGTGCAAATCATCTTCACCAGCTTTTCAAACATACCGGAGCACGAGGTGCAAGACATGCACTCTCTCTCTCTCTATCTCTGTGTCTCCATGTCTCTCTCTCTCTCTTCTCTATCCTCTCTCCCCCCCCCTCACCCACCTCCCACCCAACCCTTTACTCTCCGAGGGTTTTCTCCAGGTGCTCCTGTTTTCTACCTACCTTCAATAATGGTATTGCACGCAGTCCGTTAAAAATTACAAAAATTAACCTTTTGAATTCCCTTTTCGTCTTCTAATAGCGATCTCTATGCCTTTACACTACATATTTGAGCGATTTATGTACATGTATGTGTTTGTTGTGTGTGTGTGTGTGTGTGTGTGTGTGTGTGAGTGAGTGAGTGAGAGAGAGAGAGAGAGAGAGAGAGAAAGTGGGTGAAACATGTGAGCGTGTATGTTGATACAGATCGTCGGGCTTTAAGCCTGATTAATGATTTGGGGGGATAGGGCGTATTATTATTATTATTATTATTATTATTATTATTATTATTATTATTATTATTATTATTATTATTGTTGTTGTTGTTGTTGTTGTTGTTGTTGTTGTTCTTCTTCTTCTTCTTCTTCTTCTTCTTAAATTTCTTCTTCTTCTTCTTCTTCTTCTTCTTCTTCTTCTTCTTCTTCTTCTTCTTCTTCTTATTATTATTATTATTATTATTATTATTATTATTATTATTATTATCCTCTCTCTCTCACTCTTTCTCTCTCTTAATTTAATGTTAAAGGTATTATGTTATTTGTTGAGGCTCAGATTGGAAGATTAGACTTCCTAATTAGTTTAAAATATGTGCCTCAAATAACAAAAGTTTGACAAAAACGTTCTCTCTCTCTCTCTCTCTCTCTCTCTCTCTCTCTCTCTCTCTCTCTCTCTCTCTCTCTCTCTCTCTCTCTCTTCCTCGTGTCTTTGTCTCGCTATGGCCTCTTGTGTCTATGTATGTGTCTCTCTCGTTCTCGATCTTTCTCTGTCTCTCCATTTCTCTCCCTGCTTCTCGCTCCTCTCTCTTCCTTTTCTTTCTCTCTCACTCTCCCTCGTCTCTCTCTCTCTGTCTGTCGTTCTGTCTGTCTCTGTCTCTCTCACTTCCTATTTCTCTCTGTCTCTCTCTAACTTTCTCTCTCTCCCTCTCTTTCTCTCTCACACACATACAGAGAAACTGCACTTTTAGCCAAGCCTAGAGGGGTAGCATCTCCTTGGGTACATGCAGTGGGC
The DNA here is from genome assembly GCA_036898135.1 of Oncomelania hupensis. Taxonomy (NCBI): domain Eukaryota; kingdom Metazoa; phylum Mollusca; class Gastropoda; order Littorinimorpha; family Pomatiopsidae; genus Oncomelania; species Oncomelania hupensis. The sequence goes on along the minus strand of CM072523.1, from coordinate 3,422,005 downwards.
TTTTAGGCGCAAAAAGCTGGGTTGTGTCAGCGTTAAGGTTACTACAAAAACACAACGCAATTAAGGCCCCTAGCTGCCATTCTATCACATTTCTGCCACTTGGCTCGTGTCAATGGGTGCATACCGCCTGTTGCTTTCATTACCACAAGACATTCTTAACCTGCTTCATGATTACAAGTGAATTTGACAACACCGATAGATCTTTTACTGAAGATTGAGTTTAATTTGCCTACAAGAAAGACAGATTTTAACAAAAAGATAGATCTTAACTTAGAAGATAGATCTTAACTCAGAAGATAGATTTTACCTTAGGATATAGATCTTAACTTAGAAGATATGTCTTAACAAGGAAAATAGATCGAAGCTTATTTAGTAGACCGCAATTTTGAAGACAGACCGGCACTTAAAAATAGATTTTAACAAACAAGATAGATCTTAACAAACAAGATAGATTTTAACAAACAGCATAAATCGCAACTGGGCAGATAAAATCGCAACTTATAATATAGATCTTAATTTAGAAAATAGCCTATATCACAACTTATAAGATAGATCTTAACAAACAAGATTGATCTTAATTTAAAAGAAAGATCGCAACTTGATGTGGTCCTGATTCGGCTCTTTGCAATCAGCTGAACCCTATAAACGATGACTAAATAACTTAGATAATTAATAAATCGTAACTTGGAAAATAGATCGCAACTTAAGTCTAGACTGATTTTTAGTTGACTACTGGCAGTACATTTAGGATGACATACACAACTAGAACCAGATGAAGATTTCGTTTTCTATGGTGAGTCGGGTCCAGGAATAACTCAGTGGACAGACCGACCAGCCTGTGTTCCGGAGCTTTCGGATTCGATCCATGATGAACTCAGGCATTAAAGCTGGCTGTACGTTACTGGCCATGCTACTGTTGTTGATTGCTGCAATGCGTGATTGGGGGAGGTTTAGGCTGTAGGAGGAGGTAGGGGGGGTGAGGGTGGGATGGGAGGGAGAAAGAAAGAGGGGACAAGGTTAGGGTGAGATGGGATTGTTCCTACTCCTCTTCCACTTTGCAGGCGCTGCACCACCGGAGGTGAGGGTACAGGGACCTAGTGCATGCTGGGTGAGTTTGTGTTGCCAGCACACAGCCGTCTCTAGGACACGAGCGTCAGTGACTTTAAAGCCCGTGCGATGGAAGGCGTGAACGCACAGACTAGACCTCGGTTTATACTCTCATCCGAAGGCTGCCGCGCTTTCGATGACAACTGAACCCGAATTTGGCTTGCGCTGCATGGTTGACGCATCCTACCCGAAATCCGCAACTTTAAAAATGGCGGAAGTAAGGATTTGGGAACCTGGCGTAAAGTCACATCGTTGCTGACATAACAGAGCAAGATGTTTCATTAACATGCCAGTCTGCCGTCTGTTGCCTGCACCCTAACTCTAATTTGGGACCGCTAGACACAGAGCTACCCCAAGAACGTATTATGAATTTGCGTAGGTGGGGTAGTTAGGGTGACAGCATTATAAACTAACAACATTGGTGTCCTCGGCCATTCTTCTTTTCTGTTCTTTTTCTGAAGAGGCTTACAGGGGGCGGAGAAAAAGAGAGGGTAAGGGAGTAAGCGTGTGTTTGGGGGGGGGGGGGGAAGGAAAGGATTTTACCAATGGTGTGTGGGTAACACATCAATAATTATAACCTACAAACATGGCGCATGAAGAGGAGGAGGAGTAGAAGGAGGTAGAAGAAGAACAAGTTAAAGAAGAAATAAATGCAAACATTGATATTAGTGTAGCTGCATTTTTTTTAAATTCCGAATACGAGCATTTGCTAAAGACGGATAAGCTACATTTGTTGGAGGTAGAAAGGATAAGGTTTCTCCGTACACAAATATTGTCTTTCCCGGCACACCTCCGTCAAAATGGCGGTCAGATTTGTGCACTTCCTGTTCATGATCCCTCTGTATTCTGCCCGGCTCGCAACTATTTTATTGTGTCGGGCGCGGTGCCTCGATCAAGGTCTTAGGATATTTGGGGCTGGATGAGCCAGGATCAACACTGGACAATGAAGTGGAAGCCCCTGTTCCGTGTTTTGTCGGTCAATAGTGTTCCTAAAGTCCCCGCTTCTAGTTTATAGTGTGCTTTAGCAGCAGAAGATTTCGGCTGTAGTTCGGCAAATCAAAATCTCTCTCTCTCTCTCTCTCTCTCTCTCTCTCTCTCTCTCTCTCTCTCTCTCTCTCTCTCTCTCTCTCTCTTTTGGTCGGACTCACTGTCTTTTTTTCTGTCTGTCGTTCTTCTGGGCATGAATAGTATAATGTATCTATCTTCTTATCTCTCTCTCTTCCTCTCTCTCTCTCATTCTCTCTCATTCTCTCTCTCTTCCTCTCTCTCTGTCTCTCTGTCTCTCTCCATCTACCCATCTATCTATCTATCTATCTATCTATCTATCTATCTATCTATCTATCTATCTATCTATCTATCTATCTATCTATCTATCTATCTATCTATCTATCTATCTATCTATCTATCTATCTATCTATCTATCTATCTATCTATCTATCTATCTATCTATCTATCTATCTATCTATCTATCTATCTATCTATCTATCTATCTATCTATCTATCTATCTATCTCTCTCTCTCTCTCTCTCTCTCTCTCTCTCTCTCTCTCTCTCTCTCTCTCTCTCTCTATCTATCTATCTATCTATCTATCTATCTATCTATCTATCTATCTATCTATCTATCTATCTATCTATCTATCTATCTATCTATCTATCTATCTATCTATCTATCTATCTATCTATCTATCTATCTATCTATCTATCTATCTATCTATCTATCTATCTATCTATCTATCTACCACTGACTTTCTGTCTGCAAGTCTCGGTACACGAATGTGGTCCCGAATCGGCTCTTAGAAGTCCGCTGTACCCTATCAGCATTGAATGTCTAATCGAATCTCGTGGATACAATATGTATCCGTCGGCCTGTTTCAATCTATCTCTCCGTCTGTCTCTGTCCTTGCTTGTCTGATTCGGTGTATATCTAGAAGTCTGGATCGCGCGCTCTTCTCTTTCTCCTTTCCCTCCCTCCTTTGGATTGTACGGTATTGGCTGTTTCATTAATGGAGTGGTTGGTTGATTCATTCATACATTGATGTTTCATTGATATGTATTTTGCCATTGCAAAATAGTAATGTTGTATTTAAATGATTATGTTGCAGGGCGATACACAGAGCCAAACACAAAAATTGGAACAATCCCAACAACTGCACCAGGAAAACAGGACTCGTCAAACAGCAGGTCAAACACTGTAGGGATAACCTTGACCTTATGCCCAGCGTGGCGCGTGCGGCCTCCGTCTCCGTGGAAACGTGTCAAGGTCAATTCTCAAGTCGAAGGTGGAATTGCTCTACCATACAGCAGTTTCCTGGAAGACCCAAAGACTTGACCAGAGGTCAGTGATTGGCTTCATTCAATGTTTTATTTTATTTTAATTTTGTTATTTTATTTTATTTCATTTATTTATTTATTTTTAATTTTATGCTGATTTATTTTAGAATTATTTATTTATTTATTTGAAAAGTACTTTATATTGATTAATTGTTTCTTGACATTCCTTTTAATTGTTGCTTGGGAACTAAGGCACGTTGTGTTGTATCCTGTTGATATGCTGTGTTTTTGTGTTAATGTGTTGTGTTCTATTCGGTCTGGCTTTGTTGTGATTTTTTTATGTGTTGTCTTGTTGTCCTTGACTTTTGATGTGCTGTCTTGTTGTCCTTGATTTTGTCCCCCCCCCCCCCACCACCCTTTTGTTGTCTTGTGTGTCTTGTCTGCCTTGTTCGAATTAATGTATTTAGTTGTCGATTTATGTATATACTTATTTTAGAAAAAAAAATTACCGCTTAAAATGTCATTTCTTTCCTTCCCTCCCTCCCCTCCCCACTGCTCCAACCCATCCCCCCTCCCCACAGCTCCAACCCCTCCCCCCTCCCCACTGCTCCAACCCCTCCCCCCATACCACTGCCCCCACTATTGTGAGAAAGCGTGTCCATGTGTTCCTTAGAAACGCGAGTCTAAATCTGTTATAATCAATTTCTGAATGTTTTGGCTTCAGTTTTTCGACACAACCTTCTGTAAACGTCACGTGACATTGGTGTAATATTATCAGGAGATAAACTATAGCAGAACAGAATACGACATAAAAAAGAAACAAAGACATTAGACACAAGACTTAAGATATCAGAAATGTATTCGTCGAAGAGTTCACATTGAAAAAGTTGGAAAAGCTACTGCGGACTTCTTGTTCTTTATGTGGAGTATCTCGGAACGTTTGTAAAAGGATATGGAAGCGGCATAAATGACATAAAAACGGTAAAACGCGAGAAGGCAAAACGCGATTAAGCGAAACGTGGCGCACCGGGCGAAGTTTGCTGTTCAATGGCGTTATCATAAGTTCTGTTTCGAAACTATCCTTTCGCCGCCAGCTCTGCAGCCTGTCTGTCAAAGTCAGTTCCGTACAACATGGCGGCAGCTTACAACACGATTTCATCGACGTCTGCGCTGTGTCAAGATACGGTTTAGACCCACTGTCTAGCGAAACATTCAATATTTACACGGCGGAGATTATTATCAAGATTCATTGAGGCGGGAGATGCGGCGAGCGCAAGCGGATACTTTTTTTTTTTTAAATATGGGAGAAATGTGTGTCGTGTACCTGAGGGATTGAGGGTGTCGTTAGCGGAAGTTGATTAGGAATGAACTTTGTACGTCTTTTGCGCTTCCCTTTTCCTGTTTGATCACAGTCGTCAGTTGTTTTCCTCTGTTATGTTTCTACAGGAATGTTGATGCACTTTGAGATAACCGTGGCGTTTTAAAGGGTTTTCTAATTTTATATTTTGACAGCTTCAAACTGCCTGCTGCTGCAAAAGAGTTAGCACATTCTGTAGCTGACATTTGCCGAGGCCTACGGTCTCCGATCTGCTGTGCGAGTCTAGGCCGCGTTGCGTGCGGGGATCTAGCTGACATGCGCACAGTTCCAGATTCATATAGTTTCGTACACGGATGGTTGTTTTGAGAGTCAAGTAGTTTCGTACGCCACTGGTTAGTTTTACAATTAGCTTCATTTTATTATTATTTTATTTGGGCATTTATCAAACCACAGTTTCGGAGGTCAGAGTACAGAATGTGCAACGGTATCTCAACGGTTCCTGACCTGAATGTATAAATATTATTGATAAACAAGTTCATGTTTCATATACGTGACTTCTTTATTATTTTTTTTCCCCGCGTTCTGTTTTGACTTTGATCAGTCTATTCCAAGATGTTCCATGCAATGTGCTCGCCATTGGATTAGCAAGATTCTGGACGGACGGGCTGATGGAGGGAGGGATGGACGGACAGACAGACATGCAGACGGACACAGAGACACAGGGTGAAAGAGGGAGGGAAAGGAGAGGCAAAGAAGAGAGACAGACAGGCAGACAGACAGAAAGAGAGAGATTGAATTAAACTGATCTGAATTGAATTGTTTAATAGTTTAAAATTACATTAACCGTTTAATACATTTTGCTGGTTATTTATTTGATTACCTCTCCTCCCCACCTTCCTCTCCTCCTTCTCCCACCCAAATTGTTGTAGTGCTTGGGCATGCCTGTCAATGAGCGCTCACAATAAACTTCAGGTTTGGTCGTGCGCTATCTAATAATAATAATAATAATAATAATAATAATAATAATAATAATAATAATAATAATAATAATAATAATAATAATAATAATTATTATTATTATTATTATTATTATTATTATTATTATTATTATTATTATTATTATTAATTTACTTTAGTTTGAGAGAGTGAGAGAAAGATGGAGAAAGAGAGAGGAGAGAGACAGACAGATAGAGAAAGAGATGCATAAGAAGAAGAAGGATAGGGGGAAAAGAGATGGTGTAAGTAAGTCTAAGGTTTTACTTTGAATAAGATGTTCCTCGAGGGGTTTGTCATAAATGAAGCACACAATGGGTTTGTCATGAAGCAAGCACACAAGGGGTTTGTCATGCAGCAAGCACACAAGGTGCTTGTCATAAAGCAAGTACACAGGGGGTTTGTGATGAAGCAAGCACACAAAAGGTGTGTCATGAAGCAAGCACGCAAATGGTTTCTCTTGAAGCAAGCACACAAGGGTTTTGTCATGAAGCAAGCACACAAGGGTTTTGTCATGAAGCAAGCACACAAGGGTTTTGTCATGAAGCAAGCACACAAGGGTTTTGTCATGAAGCAAGCACACAAGGGTTTTGTCATGAAGCAAGCACACAAGGGTTTTGTCATGAAGCAAGCACACAAGGGTTTTGTCATGAAGCAAGCACACAAGGGTTTTGTCATGAAGCAAGCACACGAGGGTTTTGTCTTGAAGCAAGCAAGTGGACAAATAGAACAGGGAAAAAAACCAACATTTCATACAGGGACCCACGTTTCTTTACAGGGACCCACGTTTCTTTACAGGGACCCACGTTCAGACAGATCTTTACAGGGACCCACGTTCAGACAGATCTTTACAGCGACCCACGTTCAGACAGATCTTTACAGGGACCCACGTTCAGACAGATCCTCTTAACATTCCAAGAGAGTGTTGACCCCACTGCAGAAAAAGTAGTTTACCACAAACTAAAAGAAACTATTTGGAAAGTATAGTTATTTTGTAATGAACACGTTCCGTAGTGTGTGTGTGTCTATCAACAGTAACGACTAGCTATCATATCAAAATCCTATCCTATCCTATCCTATCCTGTCCAGTAACCCTGAGGTCGTAGGGGCACCAAAGATGATCGTTTAACCAGCATACTCCACCTTTCTCTGTCCTCAGCAGCCCTGATGGCTTCGCTCAGTGTCAAACCAGTCCATTCTCGAATGTTGTCCTCCCAACTCTTTTTCGGTCTCCCTCCTTTTCTACCTCCTTGCACTGTGCCTTGCAGAATAGTCTTTGCAAGGCCTGATGATCTGGTGACGTGGCCATACCATCGGAGTTTCCGTTTCTTCACCACTGTGAGCAGGTCATCGTGTTGTCCAATGGCTTGTGTGATGGTCTGTCGGACTAGAGCGCATCATGTCAGATGCTCTTGCAGATCATGAAGGCACAGTCAGCATAGGGGGTAGAGCAATCTCCAATCTTCGTTTTGCAGATGACATTGATGGATTGGCTGGAGAGGAACAAGAACTTGAACAGCTGGTACAGATGCTTGACACCACCTCCAGAGCTTATGGAATGGAAATAAGTGCAGAGAAGACCAAAATGATGACCAACAACACCAATGGCATCAACACGGACATCAAAGTCCAAGGCCAATCCCTCAACACAGTGCATAGCTTCAAATATTTAGGAGCCATTGTATCAGACAATGGGTCCCGACAGGAAGTCCTTTCCAGGATCGCACAAACAACTGCTGCCCTGACAAGGTTGAAGCCCATTTGGAAAGGCAGGACCATCAGTCTACATTCCAAAGTAAGACTGCTGCGCTCCCTTGTCGTCTCCATCTTCCTATATGCTTGCGAAGCATGGACCCTCACAGCAGATCTCCAGCGAAGAATACAAAGCCTGGAGATGAGGTGCTACAGAAGACTTCTGGGCATTTCCTATACCCAACACATTTCAAAATAGCGTGTACCAAATCCGATAAGAGACGGAACCCATCAAGAACAATTGCTCGGTAATGTTTCTCGTTTTACGTTGATAAAATTGACCTTTCCCTGCCCCAGACACCAAAGACCCACACCTCCATCCCAGACACCAAAGACCCACACCTCCATCCCAGACACCAAAGACCCACACCTCCATCCCAGACACCAAAGACCTACACCTCCATCCCAGACACCAAAGACCCACACCTCCATCCCAGACACCAAAGACCCACACCTCCATCCCAGACACCCAAGACCCACACCTCCATCCCAGACACCCAAGACCCACACCTCCATCCCAGACACCCAAGACCCACACCTCCATCCCAGACACCAAAGACCCACACCTCCATCCACGTGGTTCACTCACAAATAGAACCAAAGGTATAACACAGCTGTGGTATTGATGTACCGTTAAAACATGGGAAATCACTCCCCTGTCAGAACAGAAATAGAAAATTGGAACTGTAGCGGTTGGTGCGAGCAACGAAAGTCCACTTTATCATTGTTTATTGTAATAACAAAGTCCACTTTATCGTTGTTTAATGTAATAACAAAGTCCACTTTGTCATTGTTTAATGTCATAACAAAGTCCACTTTATCGTTGTTTAATGTCATAACAAAGTCCACTTTATCATTGTTTAATGTCATAACAAAGTCCACTTTATCGTTGTTTAATGTCATAACAAAGTCCACTTTATCATTGTTTAATGTCATAACAAAGTCCACTGTATCATTGTTTAATGTAATAACAAAGTCCACTTTATCATTGTTTAATGTAATAACAAAGTCCACTTTATCATTGTTTAATGTAATAACAAAGTCCACTGTATCATTGTGTAATGTGATAACAAAGTCCACTATATCATTGTTTAATGTAATAACAATGTCCACTGTATCATTGTTTAATGTCATAACAAAGTCCACTTTATCTTTGTTTAATTTAATAACAATGTCCACTGTATCATTGTTTAATGTAATAACAATGCGGATTTTAGGGTAAAGCCATTCTCGCCAAATGAATACAAAGCCTTCGAATGCCGGTCTTTTTAAGCAAATAAGTTTTATAAAAAATAGTACAGGAAAAAAATAAATTTAGTTCAAGCGAGTCTGAATAAGTCAGATCTTTTCTTCCACAGCATAAACAAAGAGTGAAGAAAGTGCGACTCCAGCTGAAATCCTAAAAAGAGAGAAGAACAAAGAAAGGGGAGATGATGCACAAAGCATTTAAAAGAACAGTAACCCGAGGCACTATTTTTTTTCTGCCGCCTAACGGCGCCACATGCGCACTTTTCTTTTTTGCGTTTGTGTATTCATGCGCACCCGTAAGTTTCGCATTTAGGGGTCTATAAAGAAAAATGTCCTTTTATCATCAGTCGTAGTGCCCTAGCTCTGAGTACAGTACGTTTATTGCGGCATTTGCCCAGTCCATCTGATTGCAGTTTATAGCGCTAGATGCACTTTGCAGACTCCGTGAAAAATCCATTGGTTCTGAGGTAAACTTACTGCCTACTTTCGGTTAGTTTGCCCTCTTTGAACTGAAAGAATTTTCAATTTACAATACAATACAAAACAATACAATACAACACAACACAATACAATACAATACAACATAACCCAATTCAATACAATACAACACAACCCAATTCAATACAATACAACACAATGCAATATCACACAATACAGTACAATACAGTACAACACAATACACTACAACACAACACAATACAAAACAATACAACACAATACAATATAATACAATACAACATAACGCAATTCAATACAATACAACACAATGCAATATCACACAACACAGTACAGTACAACACAATACACTACAACACAACACAATATAAAACAATACAGTACACCATTAACACAATACGACACAGTACAATACAATACAACACAATAGAGTACAACACAACACAATATAATACACCATTAACACAATACGACACAGTACAATACAATACACCACAATACAATACACCACAATACAATACAATACAACACACCAAAATTTAATACACTGTTAACACAATAAAACACAACACAGAGCATCCTTACTGTCTCAAACAAAATAACAACCCGAACAGACCTCAATTCTGTTAATACCCCTTTATATCAAAGGGTGGAAAAAGGGCGGGGTTGGAGGGAGAGACAGAGACAGACACAGAGAGACAAACAAAGAGAATACAAGACAGAGACAGACACAGACAAACAGAGAATACAAGACAGACACAGACAGAGAGAATGCAAGACAGATACAGACACAGAGAGACAGAGAGACACAGACAAACAGAGAGAATACAAGACAGAGAGAGAGAGAGAGTGTGAGCATACACGACGGGGTAAAATAACAAAAAATCTTCGTAATATACACGATTGTCGTCATAGAAATTAATCATAATTTATTCTTCCTGGAAAACATACTGAGCACAGCCAGTCGTGTCCTTTTAACTGTGTAAGTGCCGAATCCGTCAAGATCCAAATAAATTATTTTTATCCTTTCAGCCAGTCAGTTTTCCTTTCCAAAGGATTTGGGTTTATGGCCTGAAACGTTTGTGTTTATTGTAGTGAGTCTGACGTCATTTGTTTTTCACACTTCTACCCTAGATAAAAGCTCCACGTCATTGGCGTCAACGTGTACGGGAACCCCACTGTGGCCCAGTAGCTCCGTGGATAGAAAGCTGGATTCCTATGACGAAGGTCGCGGGTTCGAACCCCGCATTAGGCGAACTTGCGTGACTTAGGTACCAAACTTTTCAGGATACCGAAAATTTTTTCTCCTTGGGGGTTCCTCACTCCCTTCAATAATAGCATTGGATGCAGTCAATCTGACATTTCAAAAATACAATTCCATTTCGTTTTCCGTGTTCTAATATAGCCAAATGTTGGTTTAAACAATGGGTTATTCAGTTAATTTCTGATCTGACAAATACATAACAAATACAGGAATACAAAGACCATTCTGCAAGGCACAGTGCAAGGAGGTAGAAGAAGGGGGAGACCGAAAAAGAGGTGGGAGGACAACATTCGAGAATGGACTGGTTTGACACTGAGCGAAGCCATGAGGGCTGCTGAGGACAGAGAAAGATGGAGTATGCTGGTTAAGCGATCATCTGTGTTGCCCCTACGACCTTCGGGTTATGGGACAGGATAGGATAGGATAGGACAGGAACAGGAATACACAAAAGGCGAAGCTTAAGTAAGTGCTTACCTGGACGAGTTACAATAATCTGTCAGTTATGGCGGAATAATTACATCATTGAGATACATATATACATTGCCATCAACGCAAGTTTGAGTGCAGCGATGAATAAGTATGTTTTTGTTGTGTATATAGTAGTGTCTGTAGCATGTCAGCATGCATGTTGGTTACAGATCGCCGCGCTTGGAGTCTGGTTTAGGAATAAGGGGCGTATAGCGTCCATTATTATTATTATTATTATTATTATTATTATTATTATTATTATTATTATTATTATTATTATTATTATTATTATTAAGGTTTAACGTCTACACCCACCATTGGCGATATGGCAGACGGGGATAAACATCCCAGGGAACAAAGGATAGCGACCTAAATCAACACTGAACCACCAGAGCAATCATACTCCTAACTTGGACAGTGAAAAATGGCCACTTTTTATTTCGCCCATCGCGGGATTTGAACCTGGGTCATCGGTGTGGCAGGCTCTACCACTGGATCTACGGCGGTGAGACTACGCAGCTTAGAAAAGACATTGGGTCCCTTCACATCATCACCTCGCGAGTTTCTTTCTATAAAGTTGTTACGCGTCAGCCGATAGAAAAGTTCAAGAACCACTCCCATACGAACACCCACAGCGTGCAAAGCCTTCTAACACACGCTGATAGCGTTGAGTCACGACCTGTAACTCCATGTTTTGTCGCGCCTGTATAGGTATTCAAAGGGAGATGACTCACCCAGTGAAATTGCAGACGGCCATTTTGATTGGTCGGACATACCACGAAGTTTGGATTCAAGTATCGCAAATTGTTAGACACCAAAAATGTATGATTATAATACGAGCACATATTCATCCATAAACATTGAATTAGTTTGTGCACAATTTGGATCTCTGACGTACTTTAAATAAAGAAGTTTAAAACAAACTTTGGAGCCAGCCTCGGAGGCTACTGAATGTCAAACTTCATTTTGCCTGCAATGAAACGAAGAGCACATGCCTCGTCACTTCCAGACTTTCACTGTTTGTAAGAGGGGTGGAGCGTGGGAGTGGTGGTGGGGATGGGGTGGGGTTGGGGTTAGGGAGGGGTGGGGTGGGGGAGATTGAAGAGGAAGAGAAAGACGAGTGATTCTGTCTGTCTTTCTTTCCTTCTCACGCACGCACTTGCTCACACAC
>CM072523.1:3404958-3407458 GCA_036898135.1 Oncomelania hupensis | reverse complement strand
CAGCCTTGTCGCTGTGACTGACGGAAAACGCTGGGTAGGGACTTGGCTTGGAGCAGGAAGCTCACCACCTGCTCATTTGCATCGTCCAAACTCTCACTTCCCTTCCTCATTCACCCACCCCAAGCTCCCCCCACCTTCCACCCCTCCTCCAGCCACCCCTTACCCCTCCTACTTCACCACACGTCGCTTCTTCCACCTTCCTTTTTTTAACTTCACCCCCCCCCCCCTCCAACTAACATCCTTTATTAGCTTACATTTAGTTTGAGCTTTTCCGCCTTTCTCTCGGCCTTAACTGTGTTCGTTTGACCTTATTACGTCATTACTTTTAGTTACTTCTTCCTCGTCTACTCTCATCATCATCATCATCATCATCATCATCATCATCATCATCATCATTGTCATCATCATCGTCGTCGTCGTCGTCATCATCATCATCGCCGTTATCGTCATCATCATCATCATCATCATCATCATCATCATCATCATCATCATCATCATCATCATCATCATCATCATCTTCTTCTTCTTCTTCTTCTTCTTCTTCTTCTTTTTCTTCTTTAGTATTCCCATCAGCATCATAATCGTCATCCTCTCCTTCCTCCTCCTCACCATCACCACCTTCCTCCTCCTCCTCCTCACCATCACCACCTTCCTCCTCGTCGTCGTCGTCGTCCTCGTCCTCGTCATTATCGTCATCATCAACTTCGTCGTTGTGATCATCATTGTCCTCGTCGTCCTCCTCCTCCTCCTCATCATCATCACCATATGCATCGTCGTCAACATTATCGTCATCATCAACTTCGTCGTTGTGATCATCGTCGTCATCATCATCATCATCATCATCATCATCATCATCATCATCATCAGCGTTATTGCCAATCTGCATCGTCATGCAGAATACTGTTCAAATGTAGTGGCAGTGTGTTTCCTAGCTTGTAACCGTATTCACTGTCTGTGTTTGCGAACGTCAATCCTTATTGGGAATTTGCGTATTATTCACAGTCAGACCCACGGCGTCAGTTTCCGCTCATAAATCATCATCAGTCAAACTAGTGTCGCCTGCCACAAATTGTCGTCTGCTTCAAGTCGTCGTCTGCTTCAGTCTGTCGCCTGCTTCAGATTGTATCCATTTGCAACAGATTGTCCTCCATAGATAACAGTTCTCCTGTATGAACAGTTAAAAGTGCAGGTGCGTACCAGGTAAAATAGGACTTCTATGTCTACATTTCTGTCAGTGACTCATTTTTTAAAAATGGCGTTCTCCTTTCACCTGCTGTCGTACTTTTGAACACTGCGATTTGCCTTAAGTAGTGTATTTACGGCCCGGTTCCAATTTATAAACGTGTAATTTCAGGACAGCAAGACACTTTTTCAGGACGATGTACTGCACTCTTTCACAATTTGACTATAATATGAGAAATGCAACTAAGATCGACACGCAACACGTGAATTAAACTGCCTTAGCTCGCCAAGTTGTGTGTTGCAGACGTGTGTTGCCTGTAATCATGCGTGTGGGAGGAGTTTAGGTTCACTTCTAAACTCGTGACGTCACACTCTCGCTTCTGGTTAGTCCTCGTCCGCCCCCGGCTTATGTATTTTTGCGGGAGAAATCAAACATGCGTTGTCCTTGTGAGATTTTACTTAGCCAGTACGCAAGGAAATGCATAAGGAATTCATAAGGGCAACACAAGCGTTGCCCTGTGCTACAGGTCAATGTGGCCAGGCCTTTAGTCAATGTTGAACTGGGGCCCACATGGCTCACTGACTCAAGCGGTAATCAAACAAGTAAAATATTGAACGACAATCCGTAACATTGCTGACAGCGTTTCCAAGCACTTTGATGGCCTGGAATGCCCATAAAAAATGGCATTTATTGTTTATTATTTATTTAACAATTAAGGCATTTTATATGCATGTGTTTTGTTGATATTTTATAATGATGTTTGTATTCTATTTTGTTTTTGTAAACGGGGGTTCGATAAATTAGAGTATAGCCTCAGCGTCCCCTGCGTGGGATGTCTTTATTGTAAAGTGACCGGCTGGTGGAGTGCCTTCAGTGGTAATTACCACTAGGGTTGTTTCAGCAGACCTTTTATACGGATCAGGTGTGAGTCTTCTTTCAACCAAGTTGTAGTCCTGATTTTGTAGTCCTGATTCGGCTCTTTGCAGTCCGCTGGACCCTGTAAGCAATGAATAACTAACTAACTAACATCGTCATTGTCATTATTCACTTTTACAGCGTTAGGTTCGTTATTTCGTGAACTTCTGAATCCATTTCATACCACGATCCCAGTTTGTACCCTATTGTACATGTATATTTATATGCTACATTATGCACACGTGAGATTAGACTCGGCATGTACTGTACTGATGCCTGTTATGTGGACATCTTACAAAACGAAAGTAGAAGGGGGCTTTTTGTTCCTGATGGTACCCATACATATAAAATTTAGCCAAACGTGGGTGACGAAAAATGGTTGGAGAGAGGTTACATTAAATG
>CM072523.1:3369958-3399958 GCA_036898135.1 Oncomelania hupensis | reverse complement strand
GCGGACTCAAGTTATTATCTTGAGGATGTTAGGATACTATCCTGAAGCGCTACTCAGCGGTACTTTCAACTGTATCTTGAAAGCGCTGGTAGCCATGCGCATTACCTCTGATGATGATGATGATGATGATGATGATGATGATGATGATGATGATGATGATGATGATGATGATGATGATGAAATTAAGTTTTTATATAGCGCACTTTTCAGTTTGAAGAGCTGTTCAAGGTTCTGATAGCCTAACTCAGCATTGTACTCTAGCAGCTTAAACTTTTGTACCTGCACCCTCCCCTCCCCCGCCCCCTACCTCATCCACGCCTATTCATTCACCCTCACCCTCACACCCACCCCCACCCCCTCCCACCCTCTCCCGCTGCAAGCATGGTATGTGCGAGTCTCGAGTTACGGAGTGTCAATGAAATTTGTTTTGCTAACGCCGGTCTCTCGCATGCTTTGGGGAACACCCATTTGCTTGGCGTAAGCTAGGGCGGCGCGTGCTGGTACAACAAGCCATTAGTTGTTTGTGTGTTCTTTTTCCTTCTCCACCCTCCGTCTTGGTGCTGTGCACGAATCCATCATTATGTTTTCCGTGTTCCTATCTACCCTACACTTGTGTATTGAGGGTACAACAAGCCATTAGTGGTTTGCGTGTTTTCCGTTCCTTCTCCACCTCTATCCTAGCACTGTGCATAAATCCATTACAAATCTGTTTTTTGGGTTGATGGTACAACAAGCCGATTATTTTTGTTGTTGAGTGTTTCTTCCCTCTAAGGTGAAGAGGGTGGATAATTAATTAATTAATTAATTAATTAATTATGTAATTTATTATTATTATTATTATTATTATTATTATTATTATTATTATTATTATTATTATTATTATTATTATTTAATGTACGGTGTATTATTATGTTATATTTATATTTAATTGTACTCCTACAGCGATTTTCACGCTCAAGAGCCGCACAAGGCGCTGGTCGATCTAACTCAAGCCGCCCGAGACGCCCGCTTGCAGCCTTTGGGCGCATAGTCTGACGTCCAGACGACTGAGCACCATCCTGGGTGACAGGGGAATGGGAGAGAAATGACCTAGTGCTTGCTGGGTCCACTTGTGTAGCCAGCGCTCACCCGTCTAGAACATGAGAGTCAGGATCTGTATGGTGGGTGCCATGGAATGCATGCGTGCTAGACCTCGGTTTTTACTCTCATCCGCAGGAGAAAACATGTCTCAACACTAAAGCAGCGTCGTAATCACGCCTTTTTGTCAACAAATGTTAATGCGCTAATAATTTTCGTGTTCGTTCATACTACTCAAGAATGTTTTTTTAAAAAAATCACCCCCCCCCCCCCCCCCCCAAAAAAAAAAAAAAAAAAAAAAAACGTACATGAAAAGCAAGATAGAAAAAGCAAAGTTCCGCTGCAACTTTTATTCCGTGTTGAGAGTGTGGGCCTGCTTCCGCTGTTTCAGCAGCATGCGTTTTTACACCTCGTGGCAATTGGAGTGCCCGTAATTGTTCTTTCAACTGCCAGAACCGGTGAAATTTGAGAGAGAAACATGGCGTTGAGACGACCCCCTATGACTGTGCTACGCTGTCGCTCCCGCGCTACGGTAGATGCGGGCGCTATAGGAGGTATCGGTAGGGAACGAGTCACAGAAACTAGTGAATGACTGTTGGAATAAAAGAGAAATGAGCGGGAGTGAGTGGGTGGGTGGGTGGGTGTGCATGGGGTGGGGGAGTAGGTGAGTTTTGTATGCGTTAGAGGGGAAGCGGCACTCACACCTTGAGGCAACTGGAGTTTGTGTATGATCACTTTGGTCTTCCAACTGTCAGAACCAGTGAAATTTGAGTAAGAAACGTGGCCTTGAGACGGCCCCTTTACGACTGTCCAACGATATCGCCCCGAGCATGTACTGATGGCGTGGATTCCAGCACTATAATACAGTACTGGGTTGACGTAAACTAAAAGAAACAACACTGAATTAGTTTAAAATAATAACAATTCCAGCAAATTTTATTTTTAAATATTAATTAATATATTTATTGATTGATCCTTCCATTGATCAATTAATTTGCTGTGTTCTTGTTCTGCTAGTGTCCTTGCTACCATAGCAAGTTTAGTGCAGCTTGTGTGTGTATTTTATTTGTAACATAATTAGTGGTAGCCTTTCGTCGAATCGACCCATGCTAATAAAAAAAGAAGATGAATAGAGAAAGAAGCTTTTGGCAATTTTACCTAAATCTATGAAATAACAACAGCAAATAATTTAAATCCTGTTTTCCGAACAAATTTGGAGCAAACGTATTATTTTTAAAAAACGAAATTATGTGCATAATGTCAATTTTTCTTACTAATTGTCCACGCAGAAATTCTGTTGCAACATTTCATTTGAGAGAGAGCTAGGCGTGAGATTTGTACAGTCGGCTGTGTGAAGCCATCCCTGTTTTGGGTTACTCTCGAGACTTCCCTACATCAATCTTTGGGTTATTGAGTGGGGGTTGAAAAAGAGAGAGAGAGAAAGAGAGAGACAGACAGACAGACAGATTGAAGACAGAGAGAGACAGAACTAGCACAGAATTTCATTTTTTTAAATGTCCATACAAATAGATTTCATAAGGCATAAAAACATCTACATGAAACAAACGAATTGAAAAAGTAAATATTTATAAAACAAATGAAATCGCAAGAAAAACGGCCATCGTCAAAGTGAGCATCGTCATAGGTTGCCACACGTTATTAACTTTCTTCTTCTTTTTCTTCCATTCTCTGAGAGAGGAAGACAGACAGAGAGATACAGAGAGGAAAAAGAATAGTGTGTAAAAGCCAAATAAATCGAGTTGATTGATTGTATTATTGATAATTAGCTAGATTCGATTTTATTAAAAGTTTAAATACCAACATTGGCAGGACACGCACTTTTTCAAGAGCAGACATCGGAAGTGACCACGATCTGGTGATGATGTCTTTCCGGCTCCCCATAAAGAGAGTAAACGCAGCAAAGTGCACAAGAATGAAGTTCAGCCTGGACAAACTGCAAAACCCAGAGGTGGCAGAAATATTCCAAGCCACAATTGTAGAGAAATTTGCACCACTGTTCATGGTGAAGTAAATGCCAACACCATGACCACCACCTTGAACTCATCTGTGACAAATGCCGCCACTGAGATCCTTGGCAAACACCACCCAAAGAAGAAACCGTGGATCACACCTGAACTGTTGGACCTGTATGACAAACGAAGAGAGTTGAAAAAGAAAAAGAACACGTCTCAGGGAGCTGATCCAACCGGAAAATCAACAGTGACATCCGAAAAGGCATGAGCACAGCAAAGGACAACTGGATAGAAGATCAATGCCAGGAAATAGAGAACAGTCTTATCAAGAACAACGGCAAAAAGACCTACCAGACTGTGAAGCAGCTGACAAGTGTTAGGCATCCCGAGGTCTCCAAGATCCAAAGCATGTCTGGCATATGCCTTACAGAAAACCAATAAGTCTTGGATAGATGGACAGAGTACTGCTCTGACCTTTACAACTACATACCAAACGGAGAAGAAGAAGAAATCCTCCCAATTCTCCTAGAAGAAGTTGAGGCAGCAGTACAATTGCTGAAGAAGGGGAAGTCAGCGGGAGTGGACAACATACCCGCAGAATTGCTTCAAGCAGGAGGAGAAGCGATGATTGACGCCCTCACTATTATCTGTAAAAGATCCGGAAGAATGGGGAGTGACCCACACCATGGACCCCGTCGCTTGTCATCACATCAAATGGAATGTCATCCATTCCACATTTTCAGGAATGTGAAAATTACCGCACCATCAGCCTCATCAGCCACCCCAGCAAAGTCTTCCTAAAAATAATACTCAACAGGTTGAAACCCTAAGCTGCAAAGACCATCCTGCAAGGCACAGTGCAAGGAGGTAGAAGAAGAGGGAGACCGAAAAATAGGTGGGAGGACAACATTCGAGAATGGACTGCTTGACACTGAGCGAAACAATCAGGGTTGCTGAGGATAGGGAAAGATGGAGTACTCTGGTTAAACGATCATCTGTGGTGCCCCTACGACCTCCGAGTTACGGGATAGGATAGGATAGGTGTTACGTTGAAACGCGAA
Source organism: Oncomelania hupensis (assembly GCA_036898135.1). Classification (NCBI taxonomy): domain Eukaryota; kingdom Metazoa; phylum Mollusca; class Gastropoda; order Littorinimorpha; family Pomatiopsidae; genus Oncomelania; species Oncomelania hupensis. The sequence continues at coordinate 3,395,847 of CM072523.1, read as the reverse complement.
CGATGGTGCGTGTGAAACGCCCGCGATAGATCTGATCGTTTTATTTTGCAAAGCATTCAATAACAGAGTGTATTTACCTTTGATTGGATTTTGCGTTGTTGTTAGGAGAAGCTTTGTATAACGTTGATAATGTTCGTTAGTCGATATTATTAGATAATTCTCTAGATTTGCTTGTTTACTGTCGATCGAAGCTTCGCGATAGGTGTAGATATTTGAGAAAATTCTTGGACTGTGAAGAAAGATGTATGACGTAATACAGTGATGACGAAGTTTAGTTTGATTGGTTGTAACGGCTCACTCGGGAACAATCTGATGTTATCTCGAGTTTAGAGAAAAACTATATAATCGATGCACTGTGAAAAGTTGAGAGTGTTGAAAAAAGTTGACAGTGGAAAAGTGATTGAGAGATTGCATGCAGTTGTTGATGTACGCTGAATAAAGTTGAGAAACTTCATACGACAACTCCCTGCCTTGTTGCTGATTGAACGGGTTGCGTGGATAAACGAATCCGAGTTACACATATCAGGATTTCAGCATTGGGGCTGAATCAACTACTGATAGAAAAACACCAAACTAGTGTAACAATAGGATAGGACTTGACACACTGATGACACAGATTGGAATCTATCCCGTGGTGGATGAAAGTAACAATTTTTCACTGGCCATCTTAGCAGTATGATTGCTGTTGTGGATCGGTGCTGATTTAGTTTCTAACCCCTCCTTCCGGGAACGGTTATCCCCGAGTCCCGAATAAACTGTAAACTTTAAGGTTCATTGATTCATTCTTCTACTTCTTCTTCTGTCTTGTCTAGTCCATGAAGTGCCAGCTTCCGATGTTATAATTTTGGAGCGAGGCTGATTCCATCATTTTAACACACATTGCGTTCACTCAGCTTGCAGTAAATCCACGCCTATCTCTCGTCTGCAGACAACCTCAGAGATAATCTTTCATAAAACGACAAATTAACATGGCCTCATGTCGACCGCTAGCTAAATGTAGCGCTGAATTTTGAGAAGATTACTTCCAGACAACGCTTCCTAGGTTACTTCCCTTACGGCGCTCTCCTTATAAAAGCAGCAGATATGGTCCATCAGCAGCAGACGACAATCAAATGGCAGAGCAGCAACAGCCGTGATGCATAAGATCTAGGTTTGGATCACCGGCGAACAGACTGAGGCAGGTAGCGGGTTATCTGAAACGCGAGTTTTGTTTGGCTGATTTAAACATTCCAGATGTGAAATATTAGCTGCATGATCGATAAATTAGCATTTAATTTGAGTTCTGTACGATGACGAGTATCTAAGACTACAGAATACGGTCTTCAACACACTACTACTAGCTGATCTGAAAAGATGTTTACCGACCTTTCAAGTTTTATATGTTAAAAAACCCTCTGATACCAAAAGCAAACCCCAGCAATGAAATTAAAGTCACAGACCTTTAACAGTAGTAGATCCATGACCGACAAGTCTGATAGCAAGGAAAAATAATAGTTCCCCAAACCCAACTGTAGTAAAGTTACTTCAATCAATGTATGTATTTATTATCCCCGTTGGGGTGCCGGGGGTTTCAGTATAAATAGTATCCCCACTTTCTGGAAATTTAGTGCTTTAAATTCCCACTGTCGCTGTCTTTCTCATTTGCTCTTTCTCATTCCTGCCCTGTTCTATCAATCTGCTATACTATCTTCTTCTTCGCTAGACCAGTCATCTACCTTTTTTCTTGAAAACTCTTCCGGGACAAGACTCCTTATTTGTGTGTGAGGCCTGTTGGATCAGCTTGGGAATATTGGACGCTTTCTGCCAGGTGGTCACTAGGGCTTCCTATGATATTATTATTTAGCAATGTAGGCATTTTATATGTGTTTTGTTGATAATTTATAATGATGTTTGTATTCTATTTTGTTTTTGTAAACGGGGGTTCGATAAATTAAGTACAGCCTCAGCGTCCCCTGCGTGGGATGTATTTATTGTAAAGTGACTGGCTGGTGGAGAGCTTTCAGTTTTACCACTAGGGTTGTTTCAGCAGATCTTTTATGCGGATCAGGGGTTGTCCGGTCCTGATTTGGCTCGGAAGAGTCCGCTGGACCTAAAGCGATAATGATATAATGTATGTATTTATTGTTATGTCACCGCCAATATAGGCTACATTCACTATTATTACTTCTCGACGAACGTAAGTGGCGCAACATTCTTTCTTTCTTTCTTTCTTTCTTTCTTTCTTTCTTCTTCTACTTCTTGTTCTTGTTCTTGTTCTTCTTCTTGATGGAATCTTTCTGTCTCCAATCTCGATCAGCATTATTCTTTAAACCCATCTTCACCCTTTCTTGTTTTACTTTATCCCCTTGCCCGTTGTAATTCACATCCTAACTGTTGGCTTTTGCCCACTTCAGTGTAACCAGTGTCGCCACAGCTCAGCAATTAGCGTATTATACCCTTTCGGATGAGAGTATAACCCCAGGCCTAGTCTGTGCACAAACTCATTCCATCGCACGGACGTTAAAGATCCTGACGCTCATGTCCTAGACGGGTGAGTGCCGGCTACACAAATAACTGCAGCACTCACTAGGTCCCTTCTCCCCCATCCCAAAGTCGCTCAGTTGCTTGGCCAGTCAGACGATGCGCCTTAGGCATCAAGTGGGCGCCTTGAGTGGAATCCTGTATAGGTCAGCGCCTTAAGTGGAATCCTGTATAGGTCAGCGCCTTGAGTAGGATCCTGTGTAGGTCAGCGCCTTGAGTAGGATCCTGTATAGGTCAGCGCCTTGAGTGGAATCCTGTGTAGGTCAGCGCCTTGAGTAGGATCCTGTATAGGTCAGCGCCTTGAGTAGGATCCTGTATAGGTCAGCACCTTGAGTGGGATCCTGTGTAAGTCAGCACCTTGAGCGGGATCCTGTATAGGTCAGCACCTTGAGTGGGATCCTGTGTAGGTCAGCACCTTGAGTGGGATCCTGTATAGGTCAGCGCCTTGAGTGGGATCCTGTATAGGTCAGCGCCTTGAGTGGGATCCTGTATAGTCAACGGCTTGAGTGGGATCCTGTGTAGGTCAACACCTTGAGTGGGATCCTGTATAGGTCAACACCTTGAGCGGGATCCTGTATAGGTCAACGCCTTGAGCAGCTCTTGAGCTGGAAAAGAGCTATATTAGAACAATAAAACACATTTCCTCTCATGGTCCCTCTTTCCCATAATCCTCATTGTTGACCTCAGTAAATGGGTGAGCATTGCGCCCGCACATGGCAGACATGGATAACCATCCCAGGGAATAGACGGGTAAGGGACCTAAGTCAACACTGAACCACCAGAGCAATGTTACTGCTAAGACGGAAAGTGACAATGGCCACTTGTATGTTGCCCATCACGGGATTGGAACCGGAGTCATGGGTGTGCCAGGCGAGCGCTCTACCCACTGAGCTACTGCACTTCTTGACCTGATCACAAATAACCCACTCCATAATATTCTCTCTACATGTTAACCAATTCCTTCTTACTGTTTTAATGTGTTTTTTTTTAACCAGTTGCTTCATTTTTTTAATGCTGTAACGCTTTACCCTGATGAAGCGATTGTTTGGAATAAAGGCAAAATATTTGGACGATTGTATACAGTATATTGTGGTTTTATTTGTTTCGCTTTGATTTTGCCTTTCTTCCGCAATAATTGCTTCATAATTAGTCTCTGATGTTAACTCACGCCATCTTTCAATTTTGCACTTCACGCATTCCCAAATTTGGACCCATTCCTGCCCATGAGACCCTCCAGCGTGAGACCCCCTGCCCTGCGAACAGCCTCAAGAAGGTCCCATTATCCGGCAGCGCTTATCTCGCGACATTTATTTTGGGCTGATTAGAGCTAGCTGCCAACATGGCCTCCGCTTAATGTCTTTGATCAAAAGGGATTTATAGCAGGATGGGGCGCTTGCTAGTGGGTTTGTTTACACCAGTTGCCCGTCGCTGCTGTCATGTCTTTCCATTTACAATCTTCTTGTTCCAGTTTTCTTCTTTCTTCCTTTGGCGCTAATTTTATTCCCCTGTTTCTAGGTGATGTTAGTGTCAGGATTGTTCACTTGTGTTTTGGGTGTTTGGTACTGTTTGTGTTAAAGGTTCTTCGGTGTTGTTTGGGTTAACATTTATTGATTTATCTTTATGTCTTTCTCTGTCTGTCTCTCTGTCTCTGTCTATCTGCCTTTCTGTCTGTCTGTCTCTCTCGCTCTCTCCTTTTTTTCTTTCTCTCCCCATCTCCGTGTTTTAGTTTTGTGTGGCTGCTGTTGTTAGTGTTCCAGAGATGTTAGAATTGAATGGGACAAAACCAGGTCATGTTGTTTGTAACAAGGAGCGTGTTTGTTACGTTCTCCGCCGTTTTTATTGCTTTGGGGTCTGCTCGCGGGTTGTAGGGGTGGGGTGGGTGGAGGAAGGTCTGTGTGTGTGTGTGTGTGTGTGTGTGTTCAGTTTAGTTACTATCCTATCCTATTCTATCATATCCCATAACTCGGAGGTCGTAGGGGCACCACAGATGATCGTTTAACCAGCGTACTCCATCTTTCCCTGTCATCAGCAACCCTGATTGTTTCGCTCAGTGTCAAACCAGTCCATTCTCGAATGTTGTCCCCCCACCTCTTTTTCGGTCTCCCTCTTCTTCTACCTCCTTGCACTGTGCCTTGCAGGATGGTCTTTGCGAGACCTGATGATCTGGTGACGTGGCCATACCATCGGAGTTTCCGTTTTTTCACCACGGTGAGCAAGTTATCGTGCTGTCCAATGGCTTGTGTGATGGTCTGTCGGACTTCGTCGTTGGTGATGTGCTGGGTATATGAAATGCCCAGTTCAGTTCAGTATTTTAATTTTACGTCTGTTCACTGTAGGTGATATTAGACAACAAAAGAACAATAAAATAACATAAATTAAAATGAAATACAATTAAACTAACCTACCAACTGGTGATTTTAAAATAAAATAAATAATGTTATTATATGTTACGATATAAAACATCTTCCTTTGATTGGCCGTATGTCTTGGTATTAATACCATGTTCTTCTGATTTTGACATAATAATTGGGCTTTTTTTTTCAATGTGTGTGTGTGTGTGTTTGTGTGCGCGCGCTCATGCGTGATTGGTTATATGGGTTTGTGTGAGTGTGTTTATTTATTTCATTTTATCCCCACTTTCAGAAAATTTAGTGCTTTTAATTACTACTGTTTCTGTCATTCTCATTTGTTCTTTCTCTTTCCTAATCTGTTCTATCAATCTACTGTCTTCTTCGCTAAAGCAGCCATCTGGATGTTTTTTTTCTTGAAAACTCTCCCAAAACTCCTTATTTGTATATTGGGGTCTGTTGGATCACCTTGGGGATATTGGACGCTTTCTGCAAAATGGTCACTAGAGGCTTTTATGCTTTTATTATTTAGCAATGAAGCATATGTGTTTAGTTAACATTTTATAAGGATGTTTATATTCTATTTTGTTCTTGTAAATGGGGGATCAATAAATTAGAGCACAACCTCGGTCACCGGCATGCCTTTATTGTAAAGTGACCGGCTAGTGGAATTTATTTATTTATTTTTATTTATTTTAACAACTTTATTATCACCGAGGTGAAATTCGGGCACTTTCATTTTCGAAAGTACAGCAGCCCCAAGTGAAGCGCTTTACCTAAGGTACATGCTGGATGTGTTCTTGTCACCGGCACTCACCCGTCTAGGACATGAGCGTCAGGATCTTTAAAGTCCGTTATGATGGAATGCATGCGACACAGACTAGACCTCGGTTTATACTCTCATCCGAAGGAGTAGGAAACGGGAATGCCATCAGTGTTACGGTTGTTTCAGCAGATCTTTAATACTAAACAGGGGTCTGCCCTCTTTCAACTAAGTTGTGGTCCTGATTCGGGTCTTTGCAACCTGCTAGACCCTAAAAACAATAACTAATTGTACACAATTTGTGATTGTAGGCGATTTAATTTTAACGTGCAGGGTTAGAAGTTCACTTTTTTTTTTTACAAAGGTATCCTTTGGGTGCTTTACTTGAAATTTTTGGGTGCCCACAAAAATTGTTAAGTGCCCAAAGAAAAATAACTTGAAATAAAAGAGTGACCTTTTAGAAGATTCCTTCCAGTTAAAACTAATTAAACAGTTACAAAATGACAACAACAACAAAAAAAACAAAAAACATTCATGTGTTTTTGGTTGTACTCACCCACCCAAAAAAACAACAAAAAAAAACAACTTTGTTTATTGTTTTTTTACACTTAAAACATAAAAATTGTTTACTAATATCAGAGTAACAATACAAACAATAACAAAGGCTCAATGCTCAATATCTGAGAAGAACTCAAATTTTTTATTAAAAGAACATGGACATTAAAAAATAGAAAATGCAATGCCAAATAAAGCCAGACACTTTGTTCATATTTTTTGCTTGAATATTATCATTCATCAATGTTAAAAAAAAATAATAATTTGCAGTAATTTACCATTTTTTTCTCAACATGCTTGCTTCAGGATAACTTTATGTGTTGTTTTGCACGCGCGAGATAGCAACAGATTCCCCGATTGGTCATTGAATAAATTATGGCCAATCAGAGCGCTCGTCTTTTCATGCCAAAGGGAGACTATTCGCGAGCCATCGCAACCAAAAGCGAATGGAGAAAATAAGAATGCAATGTGCAACGGGATATTTCTGTTGCTGTCACTCTGAAGTTTTCCTCAAATCTTTAATTACGATATTGACTATTCGAAGGGAGCATTAATGAGTTCACTTTCTTCTAGGATTTTACACGTGCCCGTTGTTTGTGCATTGTAAACAAAATATCAACTAATTCCTGGATGTTCAAACAGGAATTAAGGCTCAGCAAGCACTCAGGCGCATGACAAATTTTAGCGCTGATGTGTGTGGGTGTGTGTGTGTGTGCGTGTGTGTGTGTGCACCTGCTTGAGGGCGTATGTTTGTGCACCTATCTTCATGTGTGTGTGTTTGTGCATGTGCGCATGTGCGTGCTCTGACGTGCAGTATACGCTGAGAGTAATGTCAATGGGTTTTCATCTTCTTTTCACACTGATGTAGCGTTTGAACTACTGGAGGTGAGAGAGAGAGAGAGAGAGAGAGAGAGTGAGAGAGAGAGAGAGAGAGAGAGAGAGAGAGAGAGAGAGAGAGAGGTACATTACATTACATGGTTATTGCTTTAGGTCCAGCGGACTCTTCCGAGCCAAATCAGGACCAGAGAAGTGAAAGAGGACTCATCCCTGATCCGCATAAAAGATCTGCCGAAACAACCCTGAAGGCAATCTACCAGCCGGTCCCTTTACAATAACGACATCCCACGCAGGGGACGCTGATGCTATACTCTAATTTATTGAACCCCCGTTTACAAAAACAAAATAGAATACAAACATCATTATACAATATCAACAAAACACATACATAGAGAATGCCTACATTACCAAATAATATAATAACATCATAGGAAGCCCCAGTGACCATTTGGCAGTAAGCATCCAATATTCCCAAGCTGATCCAACAGACCTCACACACAAATTGATTGATTGATTGATTGATTTATTGTTGCTTTAGGTCCAGCGGACTCTTCCGAGCCAAATCAGGACCGCACACACAAATGAGGAGTTTTGTCCCGGAAGAGTTTTGAAGAAAAGAAAAAAAAAGATAGGTGACTGGTCTAGCGAAGAAGAAGATAGTATAGTAAATTGATAGAACAGAGTAGGAATGAGAAAGAACAAAGGAGAACGACAGCGACAGTGGGAATTTAAAGCACTAAAGTTCCAGAAAGTGGGGATACTGTTTATACTGAAACCCCCGGCACCCCCACGGGGTGAGAGAGAGAGGTGGGGAGGGAGAGAGAGAGATGTACAGGGCTGTGTGTGGGGTTGGAGTGCATAAGAAACAAGCATGGAGAGAAGCACGTTCGTGTGCCCGTGCCTGTGCCTGTGCCTGTGCCTGAGTGCATGCTTCTGTCATTCTCTCGCTCTTTATTATTCCATCATGCGTGCGTGAATGTGTATGTTTACGCCCTTGTCTTCTCGTTTTTGAGTGTGCAGAGTGTGTTTGTGTGCCAATCTTCGTGTGTATATATATGTGTGTGTGTGTGTGTGCGTGTGTGTAGGTACTAGGTTTGTGTAGGTGTGTATGTGTTCAGTTCTTCAAAATGTAATGTTTTCACCAGTGATATTAGACATCCCCCTACCCTACCATCACAACTTCCACCCCATGTGTGTGTGCGAGTGGGCGGGCACGCGCGCGCGGGCGTATGTTTATGCATTTATCTTCATGTGTGTGTGAGCGCGCGCGCGTGTGTGTGTGGGTGTGCGTGTGTGTGTGTGTGCGTGTGCGATTGTGCATGTGCACGGGCTGTGACGTGCCGTCTACGCTGAAGCGACGGACGTGAATCCGGCTGTGTATTTTGGAGTTTGTTACGGCGTGTGTAGTTTTCAATCACTTCCCCACACTAGTGTCGTAACCAGACTCTGATAGTAAAAATTCCAGACCCTGCAGGTTGTTCTCTTGCGTTTAGGCCAACACGAAACAGGTTTCTAGGCTCTTGTCTACAGTCTAATAGGGCTGTTCACTTTTTATTCATTCCAATATTTTATACTCTGTCTGTCTGTCTGTCTGTCTGTCTGTCTCTCTCTCTCTCTCTCTGTCTGTCTCTCTGTCTGTCTCTCTGTCGCTCTCTCTTCCCTCCTCTCCTCTATTCTGTCTGTCTGTTTGTCTGTCTGTCTGACTTTCTCTCTCTCTCTCCCCTCCCCACCTCTCCAAGGGCAAGATGTAAAAAAGCACAGTGCTTACTCTTTTACTTTTGTTAAATAAAATTATCTTTTAAAAAAAAATTCTGCTATCTATTTCTCTCTCTGAAAGGGGTCCGAGGGCAACTTTATTGAAACATTATCGTATTGCATCTTCCTGTCTCTCCCTGTCTCTATGTCTCTGTCTGTCTGTCTGTCTGTCTGTCTCTCTCTCTCTCTCTCTCTCTCTCTCTCTCTCTCTCAAATATTCAGGAATTGGATAAAAATTATAATATCAAGAATATTTTATGCATGGATCTGGGAAGTATTTCACTGCCATTTTAAGTTATTACTTTATATCTCATTGAGTTTGAAAATAGGTATCCAATGTCAGAGTTTACCCTGTGTTGAACTATTACTGAAGATGATGATGATGATGATGATGATGATGATGATGATGATGATGATGATGATGATGATGATGATGATGATGATGATGATGGAGGTAATACACATTGGTACAAAGTATCGCCAAAACTCCCGCTAGCAGCAGGTGAAAGTATTCCCTCCATCCCTTCAAAGTATACTTTGGGCTCGCTGCTAGCCGCGGATGCGAAGCGCACTACTGTTTAAAAGTGACGGAAAAAGCGGAATATGGCTACAAGGATTCGGGTAAGGGTTAGTTGTAGATATATCCCTAGCCCTTGCCCTAACCCTTTTCTCTACAAAAATGCTTTTACCGTCCCAAAAACCCATTTGCCTCCTTGGATCTTAAATTGTATGAAACCAAGTGAGGACACTATCCGGCGTCAATAAACGGTTCGAAAAATTCTCAGACGGTTCGTAAAAGACAGTTGACCTAGAAACAAATACAGCGTGACCTAATTCGTCGCCTAGAAGAGACGAAACTTACTTTTCCATTTGTAGTCTTTCACCGACACTGTAACTGAGCAGGCTGCTAACCTCGCTTACCTCCCTTCAAGGGACAAGGGACATACTTTGGCCTGCTGCGCAGCGTGTGTCTGGAGTATACTTTCTTTCGATCGCAGCTATGTGCAATGGGTGGATGATGATGATGATGATGATGATGATGATGATGATGATGATGATGATGATGATGATGATGATGATGATGATGATGATGAGAATGGATGCGCAAACGCATATTCATAACACACACATGTTTGTGATGTAAAGGCAAGACACTATTAGAAGAGGGGGAAAAAATAAAACTCCTGTAAGCTTACCATTATTGAAGGGAGGGAGGAAACCGGAGTACCTGGAGAGAATCCTCGGTGTCCTGAAAAGTCCCGTACTTAAATGACTTAGGTTGGTCATCTTTCTTCATTGGCTGAATATAGCGTGATGGCATACTATAGTATTTTTATTGTTATATATATTTGGCAGGGATAGCTCAGTGGTCAGAGCGCACGACTTGTGCGTGCGTCTTGGGCGACTTGGGTTCGAATCCTGACTTCAGCAAACTATTGTGTGATTGCTGGATATTACGGGCCAGCGCCTTGAGAAGCTCTCTGAGCTTAGAAAGGTGCTATTTAAGAGAAATCTATTGTTGTTGTTGTTGTTGTTGTTGTTGTTGTTGTTGTTGTTGTTGTTGTTGTTGTTGTTATTATTATTATTATTATTATTATTATTATTATTATTATTATTATTATCTGAAATTTTACAGATTTATGAAGGAGAAATCGGTTTCGAAAACTGGTTCTTTTTTTTTTTAAATACGAAATACGTGATACTACCGAAAGGCGAGAGGGTGTGAGGAAACGAGAAATAAGTTTGGGTGCGTGCGTGCGCGCGCGCGCGCGCGTGTGTGTGTGTGTGTGTGAGCGCGCGCGTGCACGGACAACCCAGAAAATATTTGGGGCTGCAATGTAAATGGCATATTTTCACACAGTTACTTCACTTCAGGTCCATTGGCGTGCTGGTGTTGCTTTCATTCTTTTCACTCTTGCTTTCCAAAATGCCCCTTAGTTTAATATTTGTTGTTTTTATTTAAAGTACAGAGCAGTCATAGAAACACCTTCAACCCAGCTGAACAGCACAATCTCAACTACTTTTCTATCATGGAGAGCTGAACTACCTTAGAGTATTGCGCTGGATAAAAGCCATAATTAGTATTAATTAAATTGATTATAATTGTTATTATTATTAGTACCCGAGCGATAGTTATGGGACTATTGCCTTTGGGCTCTGACCGTCAGTCAGTACGTCACTTTGCCTATTGTCCTCTGAAACTAATGGTCCGATTTTTTTCGAAAGTTGATACGTAGTTAGAACATAATGATCCCTACCAGATTATTTAAATAATATTATTATTATTATTATTATTATTATTATTATTATTATTATTATTATTATTATTATTATTATTATTATTATTATTATTATTTAGTAGTAGTGTTATTGTTGTTATTGTTGTTGTTATTTTCTATTTTGAATGGCCAAAACGCACCACATCATGTTCTCTACTGCGAGTTTTTAAAATCTAACTATATCTTGTTTATTTACCTCACTAATGTGTTGAAATGTGCTGATGTTTTTCATCATATGTTCATGTGACAGGTACTGCACATCATTTTCCTTGGAATGCTTGAGACAGAGAGAACTTTTGTCTGCGAGTTTCATTTGGACGATGATACCTCCCCATATCCCCCTTGATACCTCACCATACCCCCCCCCCTGATATCTCCCCGTCCCCCCCCATGATGCCTCATCAAACCCCCTTGATACCTCCCCGAACCCACTTCATACCTCCCCATACCCCCTTGATTCCTTCCATACCCCCTTGGTTCCTAACTGTACCCTCCTTGATACTTCCCCGTTGATCGTTTCGCAGGTATGGATGAAAGGAATCGACCATCACCATACCCCCTTATAGATACCCGTATCCCCGTATCCCCGTTATACCTACCCATGCCCCTTTAAACCTACCCGTAGCCCCCTTTTACCTACACGTACCACCCCATCCCGATCCTTGGTAGTAGTAATAATAATAATAATAATAATAATAATAATAATAATAATAATAATAATAATAATAATAATAATAATAATAATAATAATGAATATAGAATAATACAAATAGAAATCAGAAAAAACACCAAGGTTTTAAAATAAAATTTGATATAAGATAGTATAATTGTTATTATAAGAATAATAATAATTATTATTATTAGTTTATAAGTAATAATAATAATAATAATAATAATAATAATAATAATAATAATAATAATAATAATAATAATATTGAATATGGAATAATACAAATAGAAATCATAAAAAACACCAAGGTTTTAAAAGAAAATTTGATATAAGATATAATAATAATAATAATAATAATAATAATAATAATAATAATAATAATAATAATAATAATAATAATAATAATAATAATAATAATAAATTAAAGGTAAAAAGCCTAAATTAAAAAGAAAAATATCCATATTTTAGTGTACTAAAAAAAAATAAAAAAATAAGGGGCCGGGTGAGATTTGACCTTCGGTCGCACTGCACTGTAGGCGAATGGTTTTACTAACTAAGCTACTAACGCTTCCTAGAAATACCATCAATTTTTTGGTCTATATGGGAAAACATGCTGAAACCTCAATTTGATTTTTAATGGAAGCGCGCGGAATGAGGCTATTACAGTTTGTGGACATTTTGTTTATTTATTTATCTCAGAAACGGTTAAACGTTCGGTAAGGAAATGTCGGCTAAAACGATTTCGCTGGTTTTGAGCACACAGCAGGCCTACTACTACTACTACTACTACTACTACTACTACTACTACTACTACTACTACTACTACTACTACTACTACTAATAATAATAATAATAATAATAATAATAATAATATTGAATATAGAATAATACAAATAGAAATCATAAAAAACACCAAGGTTTTAAAAGAAAATTTGATATAATAATAATAATAATAATAATAATAATAATAATAATAATAATAATAATAATAATTTATTATTATTATTATTATTATTATTATTATTATTATTATTATTATTATTATTAGTTTAATAATAATAATAATAATAATAATAATAATAATAATAATAATAATAATAATAATAATAATAATAATAATAATAAATTAAAGGTAAAAAGTCTAAATTAAAAAAAAATCCATTATTATTATTACTTGACTTGACTTGATTATTATTAGTTTATTAATAATAATAATAATAATAATAATAATAATAATAATAATAATAATAATAATAATAATAATAATAATAAATTAAAGGTAAAAAGTCTAAATTTAAAAAAAATCCATATTGTGTAAAAAAAAAAAATCTTAAAAAAAATATGGCCCGCGTGAGTATCGATCTTGGGTCGGCCGAAACCCTAGGCGAACGATTAAACCACTACGCTACCAAGGCTTCGTAGAAAAACCATGAATTTTTTGGTCTATATGGGAAAACATGCTGAAACCTCAATTTGATTTTTAATGGAAGCGCGCGGAATGAGGCTATTGCAGTTTGTGGACATTTTGTTTATTTATTTATCTCAGAAACGGTTAAACGTTCGGTAAGGAAATGTCGGCTATAACGATTTGGGTGGTTTTGAGCACACAGCAGGCCGATCAGCAGCACTCAGCACCTGCCCAGATCAGCGTCCATAGGAGACAAACTTTATAGTAACGGCGAAGAAGGACTTCCGGCTAAGCAATTTATATATATAGATTTCTCTTTGTATCTGTATCTGTTTTTGTATATCTGTTTATCTTTATATCTACCTCTGTCTAGTGGTCCTGATTCGGCTCTTCGCTGTCCGCTGGATCCTATAAACAATTGCCTATCTATCTGTCTGTCTCGTGGCGCAGTAGATTGGTCGCCTTTTTCCTGTGCTAAAGGTCGCGGGGGTGTGACGTAGGTACGAGACTATTGAGGTCACCAAGGGTTTTCTCCGAGTACTGCAGTTTCCTCCCTCCCTTATTCATGATATTGGATGCCGTCAATATAAAAATGTCAAAATTAAAAATTCCTTTTCCTTTTCATCTTCTGTTAGCGATCTCTTTTTCTGCCAGGTGGTCACTGGGGCTTCCTATGATGTTATTATTTGGCAAGGTAGGCATTTTATATGTATGTGTTTTGTTGATATTTTATAATGATGTTTATATTCTAGTTTGTTTTTATAAACCGGGGTTCGATAAATCAGAGTATAGCCTCAGCGTCCTCTGCGTGGGATGTCTTTATTGTAAAGTGACCGGCTGGTGGAATGCCTTCAGTGTTGCCACTAGGGTTGTTTCGGCAGATCTTGTATGCGGATCAGGGGCGAGTCCTCTTTTAGCGAAGTTGTGGTCTGGATTTTGTGGTCCTGATTCGGCTATACTGGTCCTGATTTGGCTCGGAAGAGTCCGCTGGATCGACCTAAAGCAATAATCATGTAATGTAATGTTTACACCACATGTTTGACTAATAGTATTGTGTTTGTTGTGTGTGTGACAGTGGATGAAACAAGTGAGCTTGTATGTTGGTAGAGATCGCCGCGCTTTGAGCCTAACTGGTCATTTGGGAAAAAGCGCGTATGTAGCATCCATTCTTATTCTTATTATTTGTATCTATCTCTGGATCTGTCATTGTATGTCTGTATGTATTTGTATCTATTTATGTATTTGTATTATCTATGTCTTTGTATATCTGTATCTGTCTGTATCTCTCTGTATCGAGTCCCCACTTTCTGGAAATTTAGTGCTTTAAATTCCCACTGTCGCTGTCTTTCTCATTTGCTCTTTCTCATTCCTGCTCTGTTCTAACAATCTGCTATACTATCGTCTTCTTCGCTATACCAGTCATCTACCTTTTTTCTTAAAAACTCTTCCGGGACAAGACTCCTTGTTCGTGTATGAGGTCTGTTGGATCAGTTTGGGAATGTTGGACGCTTTCTGCCAGGTGGTCACTAAGGCTTCCTATGATGTTATTATTTAGCAATGTAGGCATTTTATATGTATGTGTTTTGTTGATAATTTATAATGATGTTTGTATTCTATTTTGTTTTTGTAAACGGGGGTTCGATTAGTTGGGGTAAAGCCTCAGCCGTCCCCTGCGTGAGATGTCTTTATTGTAAAGTGACTGGCTGGTGGAGGGCATACAGTTTTCCCACTAGGGTTGTCCGGTCCTGATTTGGCTCGGAAGAGTCCGCTGGACCTAAAGCAACAATTATGTAATGTAATGTAATGTATCGATCTTTGTATTTATATATCTCTTTGTATCTGTATCTGTCTCTGTACCTCACTGTGTATGTGCATCTGTAGTGTGGACTGGATCTTACCTGTAGCTTGCACTACACTAAGTATGCAATAGAATGTAATGGTGTATCCCAGTCTAACACGGAAGCCAGTGTAAACTTTATGGGATTCGGGGGGCAGGGTTGCGGAACATGCCTCCGGGGTAGGTCCTATCCGAGCCACAGTCGCGGGTAGATGAATACTCACTTATCCCTTGATGTGTCTCATCCAATTACACCCGAATTAACAAGCCACCCAGGGTACGGGCGTCCAGAACAAACCTCCACCTTCTCCTCTGGAACCTGGTGTTTTAGCCCACTGGAGATAGATTTTGGTTTCTTTTGTTCCGACCTCTTTTAATCTGTTTGTGTTACAGTGAGTGACTTTATGGACTGATGGAGTTTCTGTATATTTTATCTGTCTCCAGGCACTTTATATTCAATATGTTATGTAATTTACAGATTCGTTAAACACGCAGTCTTCAGTAATGATATTGAAATTCGTGTTCCTTTCCATCTTCTAATAGCGGCTTGCTGACATGTTTGAGGGATATGTGTGTTTGTTGTGTATATAGGAGTGTCTGTAACATGTGAGCGTGTATGCTGGTTACAGGTCGCCGCGCTTTAATTTAGGAATAAGGCGCGTATAGCATTTTGTATTATTATTATTGCTATTATTATTATTATTATTATTATTATTATTATTATTATTATTATTATTATTATTATTATTGGATGTAGTAAAAACTGTTTTTATAAATTGATTTATGTAATAGCAATCTCTTCTGATCGCCGCGCTTTGAGCGATTGAAGAAAACGCGTGTGATATATAGCATCCTAGATTATTATTATTATTATTATTATTATTATTATTATTATTATTATTATTATTATTATTATTATTATTATTATTATTACACATGTACACTCACACACATTTATGAACACACACACGCCGCACGCACGCGTTCACACACGAACACTTTTGTTCTTTTTCATTCATATTGTTCATAGTCAAGAAATGTTTATTCCACAAAAAACATGGGAAAATGTGTTGTGTCACAGTGCATACATGACAAAAGAAAATAATAATAATACAACAAGACATTAGAACACCCCTCCATCGGTATAGCAGCAAGCTGAATACAGTCTCCTCTCCCCACACACACACACACCCACGGTATGCTTATATACATACGCATACACACGCGCACATACACACATCATACACCCGCACATATATACATGTATATACACACACACATATATACACACCCATACATATACACACATATACACACATGTTTTCTTGTATTTTCTATAACAATTTGTAGATTACAAAAGGAGGTTTTAAAAAAAAAAATTTACAACAGAATTTTTGAAAGCTATACCTTGTTGTGGACCTGCTTCCCCAGGTGCCAATATCTATAGCGATATGTGTGTGTCTGTATTGTGTACTCAGAGGTGCTTTTATAAGCGCCAAGCGGCAAAAACTTTCTACCTTTTAATCAAATAGTTCATGTCACTTGGGTCAGATTCCCCCCCCCCCAACCTTCCCCCCCCTCCCGCCCCGCTTTCCTTTAGACTCTCGCCTGATGAAGGAGTCGGCATTGCAGGGGATCCCTCAGAAGAAGCGGAGACATTGACGATAAAATAGATACTGTGATGGTCTTTAAAGGAGGAGGCGGGAGGTGTGAATGGTAGAGTGTAGAGGAGCGAGAGGAAGAGGGGGAGAGAAAGAGGTGGGTGGGGGGCGGAGAGATGGCACAGAGAGAGAGAGAGAGAGAGAGAGAGAGACAGACAGACAGACAGACAGAGAGAGAGACAGAGAGAGACTGACCATTGAAGTGTAACGTCCACACCCACCATAGGCGATACGGCAGACGAAGATTAACATCCCAGGGAAGAAGGAGTGTGGACCTAAATCAAAACTGAACCACCAGAGCAACAATACTAATGGACAGTGATATGTCCACTGTTACCTTGCCTTCCGCGAGGCTCGCTGTGCCAGGCAGTGCTCTACCGCTGACCTACGGTGAGAGAGAGAGAGAGAGAGAGAGAGAGAGAGAGAGAGAGAGAGAGAGAGAGAGAGAGAGAGAGACAGAGAGAGAGAGAGAAAGAGACAGAGAGACAGAGAGAGAGAAAGAGACATAGAGAGAGAGACATAGAGAGAGAGACATAGACATAGAGAGACAGACAGAGAGAGACAGAGAGAGACATAGAGAGAGACATAGGAGAGACAGAGACATAGATAGAGAAAGACAGAGAGAGAGACATAGAGAGAGAGAGACATAGAGAGAGAGAGACATAGAGAGAGACATAGAGAGAGAAAGAGAGAGAGAGAAAGAGAGAGAGAGAGAGAGAGAGAGAGAGAGAGAGAGAGAGAGAGAGAGAGAGAGAGAGAGAGACGGAGAGGAAATTAAAATAAAAAGGATTGCAAGCCCATCGTATTTTTCGACATTGACACGCACACCTCAAAATCTGCACCTGCAAAGAGAACTCGCAGTGTATGCAGTCAACCATTATAGCAATTCTCAAGTTAGCTATCAATAATAATATGCCTAATACTGGCTGCTGGATGCGCGCTTTTTCTTTAAGTTATCAACCGTGCTCAAAGCGCGTCGATCTGTACCAACATACTCGCTCACATGTTTCCCTCTCTCGTATAGTCAATAAACTCATCTATCTCTCAAAAATATGTTGTCAAGGCAAGGAGGTGCAATGGACATTGCATTTTATTTTCTCTTTTTTTGATTGACCGCATCTAGTAGTGAAGTGAGGGAGGAAACCGGAGTACCTGGAGAAAAACCTCGATCACCTGACAAGTTTCGTGTACCAAAGTCTCAGTCTCGGGAATCGAAACTTTGGCATAGGAAACCACAGCCTAACCCTCTGCGCCATCAGGACACCCCCTATTAATAAACTATCCACCGACGGCGGGAATTTGAGAAGGACTTAAAGATTGATGATAAACTCTTTTATTGAAAACAAAAACCGTATGGTTAAAAAAAACCAAAACAACCAATAGTCCCCCAGTTTCGCTCCGGAACAAGTAAAGGTTGTAAAATGTAATTGATATTAGGCAGACTTACAGTCTGTTAAACAGGGACTGACTTTGCATTAGCCATCAATTTGTAACCCATATAAAGGTGTGGCTAAACGTTTTGTTGTAATTTTTTGCTTTAAACCTGGTATATGTGTGTGTGGGTGTGTGTTTGTGTGTGCGTGTGTGTGTGCCTTCGTCAAAGGATTAGTGAAGCGGTGTAATTTTCTGGGGAAAAACGGATGATGTTCTAAACGATGTTCTAAATTTGTAGGGGATTAAATAACTATCGATTTAAGAACTGTCATTCCTTTGTGTTTACGTATAATTCAACTTTGGGATTTCCCTTAACCCAGACCACACATCTCAACAGTCACACACCCTCCAAATTCACAGTGAGTGTTGACCCATCGGAAAAATAAGATCACAACACAAATTAACCTCTATCAAAAATTCTTGTTCTTAAAAACATATATGTGTTGCAGCATGAGAAAACCAGGCTAAAGTGTCAAAATAAGAAAAATTACTTATTTATTTATTAACAAAGTACTAAAAATAATCTTCAAAATGCAAAAAACAGAATTGTTTTATCTTTATTGGTTGATGTTTTATGATTTTTTTAAAATATTTTATTTTCTCGGGGGCTAATTTCCAGAAATTGCCTTCAAAGTTTTGAATTGTAAAATGATCATAACTTCACAACCAGAATTTTCCCATGCATGTATTTGGTATCAAAACAATCAGGAAGATGGCAGCAATATGGCAGTGAGTTGAGATAAGATGAGAAAATTCACATTATACACCATCCACACAATACTAAACATAAACAAATTAAAACAGTACGCACAATTTTATTCTGTACCCATCCATAATGCATAGTGTTTTTAAACATATTAGAAATAAAACAAGTGTTTAGCAAGTCTATAATAACTCAAACACATAATAATATATCAAGAACATGGCCTGAATCAATCATTTTTCTAAAATAAACCATATCATAATGCCCCCTCCCTCCCCCCCCCCATCTTAAATCCCTCGTCCGTCAAGTAATCTTTTGTTTAATTGCAAGCAGCTACATCAGCTCAGTTCAAATAGTCAAACAAAGATTACAAACCTAAAACAAAAGTTTCATTAGGTAGTTTTCAGTCCTAATAATCAAGCTTTAATAATTCCCCGATTCTCCACTCCCTTCCGCATGTCGAATAAATCTGTCGCGTCACAGGTGTAAATCAAAATAACATGTCATTTTGCTCTATAAAGTTTAAATAAACACAAATATCAAAGCAAATACTAATTACTAGTAATTTGGTAAATAGTCCTCATGTTCATTTTCTAAAACAGACAAACCAACAATAATAAATACTGAGAACATAGTCAACTTGTCATGCTAGTAATATTGAATGCAGGCCAGACTACTTACCTTTTCAACCACCCCACCCCACCTCCATCCAACAAAATAATACTGAAATATTTTCCACACTCCTACTGTAATTCTTTCACTGATATCGCCTTTTCAACTTTTACCGAAATCGATGCAAGTAGAATCACGGATTATTAAAGACACGCCAATAGCGAAGAGGCCTACGAAACATGAATCATTGAATGAAAACAAACAGTATCGTTTAATAACGGGATCAAGCTTCTGCTCGTCAGAATCATAATCCTCATCACAGTTCCCACTGGCACCATCATAAAAATAGTCTGAAAGCAGGTCTTGGAGCTCTTCAGAAGCAAAACCGGGTCGATTCAAGGCCCTAGCTACTCTAGCAGACGACACATCTACTGACTCTGGAGACGAAGCCATCACTTCCGGTTTCCAAAAAGAATCAGTCACTTACTTTGACAAATTGTTTATAACAAATGCAACATAAATATTGCAAGAAAACACTTGAAATAGATGTATGATGAGTTTATCTACATTAAAAAATTCACTTTGAACTAAAAAATCGTCGAAAATCTATAGGAAACACTTCAGTTTTTCACGACCCGGCTAGAGACACATTCGAACACAACTTGTGTCACAAGCAAGCTTCGGAACAAGGAATTTCATGAAAAATTCATACGCCACACACTTTTATGTACCAAAAAGTAGTAGCAATAGGGACTTTTCACTCTCCAGACGTTATATATCAATCCACATTGGGGATTTCCCTTCATGGTCGGACAAGAAAAGTTGGGGTATCGGAGGTCAATTAGTGCCATTGTTTTAGCAAGGTGTGATCAACACCCTTATCAAAATCAACAAAATAAACAATGTTTTAGTAATTTTTGAACAAAATCGGTTTGGGATATTAAAGAAAAGTCTTAAATAAAGACAAAGAGGCAACAATCCTAAAATTGATGGGGTAGCCTATTTTTAGTGTTTTACGGCTGTAGCAGCGAATCAATCCTGGCGTCTTTAGCCGGGTTTTGTCATGCGGCAACATATATATCGAAAACTTAATTTGCTCATGTGCTTATTAATAGCATTGGTTGATTCTATAACAACAACGCAACAAAAAAACTATTTATAGTTGGCACAGTTGTTTGTTTTTATAACAAGGAAGGGACGCCAAAATTTTCAAACGTTTGCGGTCTGTATGAGCTACGATTCCCTTTTTTGTTTAATCTTTTAATGCGACCTTCAGGAATGTGAACATTACCGCACCATCAGCCTCATCAGCCATCCAAGCATCTTCATCTTCCTACACGCTTGCAAAACATGGACCCTCACAGCAGATCTACAACGAAGAATACAAAGCATGGAGATGAGGTGCTACAGAAGACTTCTGGGCATTTTATATACCCAGCACATCACCAACGACGAAGTCCGACAGACCATCACACAAGCCATTGGACAACACCATGACCTGCTCACAGTGGTGAAAAAACGGAAACTCCGATGGTATGGCCACGTCACCAGATCATTAGGTCTTGCAAAGACCATCCTGCAAGGCACAGTGCAAGAAGGTAGAAGAAGAGGGAGACCGAAAAAGAGGTGGGAGGACAACATTCGAGAATGGACTGGTTTAACACTGAACGAAACTATTAGGGTTGCTGAGGACAGAGAAAGATGGAGTATACGCTGGCTAAACAATCATCTGTGGTGCCCAACTACCTCCGAGTTACGGCATAGGATAGGATAGGATAGGATAGGATTTAATGCGACGACAATGTAATTTCCTACTTAAACTCATTAAGGGGACAAAACATAAACACAAATCTTTAACACACCGGCTCTTTAAAATAAAATAAAAAAAAATAATAAAGCGGGGGAGAGGGGTCGTGTTACGTATAGGAGTGGTGTTTTTGTAAGCTATGTTCCTTGCAGGAGAATAGGGGATTATATAAAAGTCGTTAACAACTTTTACACATTCTGTGTAAGGATGTAAATTACAGTTATAGAGCCCCCAAACCGAAGGTGTTGTTTACTTTTTTTGTCGAAAACGGTTTACCCAAAAATTTGCACTGTTATTAAATTAAACAGTGCAGCCCTGAAAATGAAAAAAAGGTCCCACTAGCCTTTGGTTAGTAACTTAAAAATTTTACTAGCCAAACTAAAAATTTTACTAGCCAAACTAAAAAAAAGTTCATTTTAGCGCACTCGCATTTGGCGACTAAAGTTTTTTTTTAGTCGCCAATTTTTTTTTCACTAGCCATGGCGACTAAATTAGTCGCCATTTTCAGGCCTGCAGTGTTAAAAAAAATAAAGGAGAGGGGAGGGGGGGGGGCTTTCGTTGCTTAAACCAACCGCTTAAGTTTGAATTGTTCATTTCTGTTCTGACAGGGAGTGAATTCCTCTGTCTAACGGCACATCAATGATCTTTGACCCTATTTCTGAATGTAGAATGCATCTTTGGTGTGTGGGTGTGACAGGGTCTATTGTATCAACCTGAAACGAAAAACCCTACCGAGCAACTTCTTTTAATGGGTTCTACCTCTAACCGGCTTTTGTATAAATGCTATTTTTGACTGGTGTGGTGGCTGTCGGTTATTAATAGGCACAGAAACTACGGAATTTATCCTATCCTATCCCGTAACTCGGAGGTAGTTGGGGCACCACAGAATGATCGTTTAACCAGCGTACTCCATCTTTCTCTGTCCTCAATAACCCTGATGGCCTTGCTCAGTGTCAAGCCAGTCCATTCTCGAATGTTGTCCTCCCACCTCTTTTTCGGTCTCCCTCTTCGTCTACCTCCTTGCAATGTGCCTTGCAGGATGGTCTTTGCAAGGCCTGATGATCTGGTGACGCGGCCATACCACCGGAGTTTCCATTTCTTCAGCATGTCATCGTGTTGTCCATTGACTTGTGTAATGGTCTGTTGGACTTCGTCGTTGGTGATGTGCTGGATATAGGAAATGCCCAGAAGTCTTCTTTAGCACCTCATCTCCATGCTTTGTATTCTTCGTTGTAGATCTGCTGTGAGAGTCCATGTTTCGCAAGCGTATAGGAAGATGGAGATGACAAGGGAGCGCTGCAGCCTTACCTTGGAATGTAAACTGATGGTCTTGTTTTTCCAAATGGGCTTCAGCCTTGCCAGGGCAGCAGTTGTTTGTGCGATACTGGAGAGGACTTCCTGTCCGGACCCACTGTCTGATACAATGGCTCCTAAATATTTGAAGCTATACACTGTATTGAGGGATTGGCCTTGGACTTTGATGTCCGTGTTGATGCCATTGGTGTTGTCGGTCATCGTTTTTGTCTTCTCTGCACTTATTTCCGTTCCATAGGCTCTGGAGGTGGTGTCAAGCTTCTGTACCAACTGTTCAATTCCTTTTCCTCTCCAGCCAATCCATCAATGTTATCAGCAAAACGAAGGTTAAAGATTGCTCTACCCCCTATGCTGACTGTGCTTTCGTGGTCTGCAAGGGCATCTGACATGATGCGCTCTAAGAAGATGTTGAAGATTGTTGGAGAGAGTAGGCATCCTTGACGCACACCAATTGTTGTTCTAAACCAGTTCCAGATGGCGCTGTTGTGGAGGACTGCACTGGTAGCCTTGTCATTCAGGCTTTTAATGACTTCAATAATTTTAGGGCTGATGTTGTACGCTCTCATGGTTGCCCACAGAGCTGCTTGCCACACTCGGTCAAACGCCATCTTGAAGTCTACGAACACATGATATAGATGTTGTTGGTGCTGTAGGTATTTCTTGCAGATTATTCTGAGGTTGAAAATCTGTTCAGTGGTACTTCGCCCTGCTCTGAATCCTGCTTGTTCTTCAGCTATGATTTGTTCAGCTTGGGGTTTCAACCTGTTGAGTATTATTTTCAGGGGGACCTTGCTGGGATGGCTGATGAGGCTGATGGTGCGGTAATTTTCACACTCCTGATGGTTACCTTTTTGGGAAGAGTGATGACAAGCAACTGGGTCCTTGGTGTAGGCAACTCCCCACTTTGCCAGATTTTGTTACAGATAATGGTGAGGGCCTCAATCATCGATTCTCCTCCTGCTTGAAGCAGTTCCGCTGGTATGTTGTCCACTCTCGCTGACTTCGCTTTCTTCAGCAATTGCACTGCTGCCTCAACTTCTTCTCAGATAATTGGGAGGATTTATTTTTCTTCTCTGTTCTCGCGACATGCTAGAACTGATGGGTCTACGTTTGGTGTGTGGTTGTAATTGAAATTTATAGATTTTTAAAATAACTATGCTTTCGAAAGAGTTTTGTTGTTGTTGTTGTTGTTGTTGTTGTTGTTGTTGTTGTAGACGTAGTATTGTTTTCAGTGGGGCAACACTCACTATGAATGTGGAGGGCATGTGAACAATTTGAGTCCTTGTAAGTAATTGTCCTTACAGCGCGAACGTCAGTTCAGAGAGAATCTCAAGGATGAATAGGATTATAGAGATATTGCTATATTTAGTGACTCGGCTGTCAGCCGCTTTGAATGGTTTATGCGACAATGATATAAACCTAACATTACATTCCTTTTTAGGCCCGCCTTGTAACGTAGTACATTCCAAGGTAAGGTTGCTGCTCTCCCTTGTCGTCTTCATCTTCCTATACTCTTGCGAAACGTGGACCTTCACAGCAGACTTACAACGAAGAATACAAAGAATGGAGATGAGGTACCACAGAATATTTCTAGTTATTTCCTATACCCAGCATATCACCAACGACGAGGTCCGACACACCATCACACAAGCCATTGGAAAATACGATGACATGTTCACAGTGGTGAAGAAACGGAAACTCCGAAGGTAGGGCCACGTCACCAGAGCATCGGGCCTTGCAAAGACCATGCTGCAAGGCACAGTGCAAACAAAGGGGCAGAGGAAGAGCGAGACACAAAAAGAGGTGGGAAGACAACATTCGAGAATGGACTGGCTTGACATTGAATGTAGCCATGAGGGCTGCTGATGACTGTAAAAGGTGACGTACTCTGGTTAAACTATCATCTGTGGTTCCCTAAGGACTTTCGAGTTACGGGATAGGACAGGATAGGATAGTAACGTCGTATTTTGGACACACACTAGAAATGTTTCGTGTAGCAACGGTCGGAGTTTGGTTAGTACTAGGATGGAAACCACATTAATGCTTGCACGTTACATGCACCGCTGAACGGCACAAAGACGGCAAAAGCTCGCAACACACACACCTGTCCACCCAGCTGTGAATGAGTACCTGGTTCTTGTTAGAACCGGGGAATGTGATGCAGCGGGATGGAGATGAATGTAAACCTCCCTCATAAAGCTGGACCTGAAAAAAGAGTTCCTTAATGGGTTCTTTCCCAACGACCTGAAGGTTTAGTGGAAACCCTTCTACCTTTTTTTTTTAAATGCCCGTCACCCCTGTCAGGGTATGGGCCGCTAACGACAGCTCTTCAGAGTCCTACTGAAAACGTATTTGTGGATGAATGTTACAGTTTAGCATCCTAACATTTGCGATATGGCAAACAGGGATGACCGGTCAAGGCAGGTAGGGTAGGGACTTAAATCAACACTGAGCTTCTAGAGCAATCGTATTGCTAAGATGAACAGTGACAAATTGCCAGTTTTATCTTGCTCATCTCTGGATTCGAACCTTGGTTGTCGGTGTGCCAGACGAATGCTCTACCACTGAGCTAAGGTGATGGGTCGTATTATTTTGTTTAAAGGACCAAAGGACAGCAACAATCTTGAATTTTGAAGAGCGCAGCTGCAAGAATAACGGAACCCTGCAGAACGGGGCTCTGGTTTAAAATGTGTCTGAAGTAAGCTTAGTGTTTTGGTTCAAAATGTCACACTATAGTACGACTTGTTTTCCAGGTGGCGCATACGGATAGTGGTTTGGACACACTCTAGCAATGTGCTAATGTTAAGCGACGTCGGGAGAAGTTAGTACCTGGATGGGTGATCATGCTTGGATGACGCAAGACACATAAACCCCTGTCCACCCAGCTTTGAATGGGTACCTGGATCGGTTTAGAAGCGGGGAAGGTAAAGCAACCAATGGTAAGCTGGCCACGAGAAAAGAGAGGTCTTAAACGCTTTCACTTCCCAAAGACTGAAAGTTTACGGGGACTCCTTTGCCTTTTTTTTTCTTTTTTTTTTTAGATCACAAAAAACGTTTATTAATACTCCAAATTGTGGAACATTTATGAACATCAATATAATTATAAGCAATTAGTGATTTGTTAGCGTGAATTTGACATTTTATTTATTTATTTATTTATTTATTTATTTTGCGTAATTGTGGTCTGGTTCTCAGATACACTTTTTAATGATGGGTTGCAACGCTACATCAGGAAGCCGGAACAACATCAAAGGCCACTGCCTAAATAAACGGCGACAAATATTTTCTCGTTTCTCTCTTCCGCCAGTCTCATCTTTCCTTTTCCACCATCCGGCGGACAGAAAGAAGCAAAAAGGATGGGGGGAGGGGGGTGGTAGATGGAGGAG
>CM072523.1:3337458-3367458 GCA_036898135.1 Oncomelania hupensis | reverse complement strand
AGATAACGATATTGATGATTGTAAGAGGTAGCATGTTTTGCTAGACTCACGGGCGCATTGTATTATGGGGCTTTCAAGACCTATAATATAGGCAAGCAGAATTTGAGTTGTAATCCCATAGCTGTAGACCCATTGCCCGTAGCTCAGTGGTATGACCGCTCTCCTGCCACAGCAATAATCCAGTTGCCAATCCCGCGGTGGGACAAGATAACATTGACCGTCCTAACAGTATGGTTGCTCTGGTGGTTCAGTCCCCATATCTCTCTTCCCTTAGAACGCGTCATTTTACTAACGTTGGGTGTAGACGTTAAACTTCAAAGTTCATTCAACAGTTGTTACTTTGGAAAGAATGTGGGAATCAAAAGAGGCGGGTTAGAACAGCGGTGGACCACAGGGACTAGGAGATGGGGATTAAGGGGGCAATCGTGGAGAGGGATTTAAAGTTCGTCTGAGGCCGACATCAAAACCTGTGAAATCTCGTATTTACGCTAAAGAGGTGACAGTTTAGTACTTGCTTATATAGGCTATTCATACATTTTCTGTGTGTAAGACTAAGAGCTATGGCCAGAGGTCTTTCAGGTACACTGCACCGGTCTGGTGGAATGCTCTTCCATAGGGCATAAAGAGGGCAGAATCTGTGGGACGTATTTCGCAGAAACCTGCAAAAACATTTCTTTTCTTTATGCTTTGCTGGATGTTAACGTATCTGGTCTCGTATCTCATTTGCAAAAGTCACTGTGTGAAAGGATTTCACAAATGTTAATTGTCTGGTCTGCCTGCTACAATGTGTTGAGCGATAGTGAAGAAGTACAAATGTATTAGGTTCTAGGCCCCTACCCCGCCTCTGTGTGTGTGTGTGTGTGTGTGGGTGTGTGTGTGTGTGTGTGTGTGTCCGCCACCCTCCTATACCAACGCTGCGATCATACCCGTCGGCATGGAGATATTTAATAATAATAATAATAATAATAATAATAATAATAATAATAATAATAATAATAATAATAACGGATTTTTATATAGCGGGTACTCCAGCCTATGACCAGACTCACCACGCTTTACATAGTCATTACATATAAATACATGCACTCGATGAAATATCACTTTTACTACAATACACCAACAGACGGGACAGTAAAGGTACAGACTATTTACAACTATGTACATAAATTACAAAAAAGACAAAAATATACTATTTACAACTATGTACACAAATGACAAAAAAGACAGAAAATAGAATAGCAAAAACCTATTCACAGCTATTTATATGCCCGGTTAGGCCCAGGAAGAAAAACAGTATAAATATTTACAGCCGTTTATACACTTACGGGGTACGGATCAGACAAAGACAAAAGATGAGAGAATGGCAGCGGGATACAAATCAATCTGAATAATGCAGTTTGAAGAGGTGGGTTTTGAGGGCCTTTTTGAATGCTTGTGTTGATTGTATGTTGCGGATATGGGAGGGAAGGGAATTATTTACGCTTTACGAATTATTCATTCATTCAGTCATTTTTTGGGTGTGGTTTAAACATGATTTATTTCAATAAACATGGTAATGATAATAATGACAATTAAGAATTTATAGAAAAAACACAAAAGCCAAAGCTTAATTAAGTGTCACCTATGCAATCATAAATATAATTATATATAAATATAATTGGGACGAACTTGCGTGACTTTGGTACGAGACATTTTAGGACACCGAGGGTTTTTCCGGGTACTCCGGTTTCCTCCCTCCCTTCATCAATAGTATAGTATGCTGTCAATCTGAAACTTTACAAATAGAAATTGGTTTCTACTTCGACTGTCTTCGGATCGCCGCACTTTGAGTTCGATTGAAAAAAAAGCGCGTGATAGCATCCTGTCGTAGTCTTCTTCTTCTTCTTCTTCTTCTTCTTCTCTTCTTCTTCTTCTTCTTCTTCTTCTTCTTCTTCTTCTTCTTCTTCTTCTTCTTCTTATTATTATTATTATTATTATTATTATTATTATTAATATTATTATCATCATCATCATCATCATCATCATCATCATCATCATCATCATCATCATTATTATTATTATTATTATTATTATTATTATTATTTTTTTTTTTTTATTATTATTATTATTATTATTATTATTATTATTATTATTATTATTATTATTATGACTACTACAATATACCTGGCTACCCAAATCATACTATCTAAAGTAAAAGTTTGAACCCAAAGCTGACTTCAGACTCCCTTTACATTTGAAGCCACAGTGCTGTGGTAACTGCAAGCCGATGCCTTGCAGAAAAGGTAAATGGTTAGGTGCACGCACTTACTGCGGCATTTCCTCTCCCTCTCTCCCTTCTGTCCTCTTTTTGTTTCCCTCTGACATGCCACAAACCCACCGCTCTCTGGGTGGGATTCCAACCGCCTTAACCTCCGAGCGAGGGGTTGGCAGATCTTTGAGTCTTCAAACAGGAGAGAAGAGAAGAGGATGGTGTTGAATTGAATAACTTGGCAAATGAATGTGAACTTCGCTGTGTGTGGTTCATTTTATGCTGTAACGGTTTAGTGTGTTTTTTGTTTGTTTGTTTTTAATAAATAAAGGCAACAATTTGGAAAATTTCATGCAATTTGATTGGCTTTTGTTTTTTTTATTTCTTCTGCTTGATTTGCTTGAATATAATTGAATATAATTTAATTGAATAAAATTGGCGCAGATAGAAAAGAATAGAAAAGAATTACACGAATTGATTTGGCTATAACTGATTTAAATAGACTCGGCTAGAATAAAAATAGAATTAAATTTAACAAAATTCAATTGATTAGAACAGAAAATTACATGATTTCAAAGTTCGCGGTATTGAATTGCCAAGCCAGCACAGCCTTCAGTAGAGAATTGCCAAGCCAGTACAGCCTTTAGTAGAGAATTGCCAAGCCAGTACAGCCTCCAGTAGAGAATTGCCAAGCCAGTACAGCCTTCGAGTGTCACGGATGGCTCAACGAAAACTAGTGCCAGCAAATATTTGTTTGCGGTATATTTTATTCACTCTCTCAATCCTCCCCTTTCCTCTTCCTCCTCCTTCTCCTCCTTTTTCTCCCGCCCCCTCGCGCCATGTCAAAGCCGATAGATTGTGGAGTCAATGGAAAACAGTTTGGTGTGTACAAGTTGGCAAAAAGGAAAACTTGATGTCGCACTTAGCAGTTATCGTGGAAACAGCGTTCTTGTTTTAGAGGTGATAAGAAAGTCTTTTGTAACACGTCGCTTCAAAGAGGAAAAAGATCTCTCAAAACGTCATAACATGCTCACCAAATATACGAGGAAGATTCCGTAAAAATGGCCGTCGTCGTTATCCTTAGGAGATAGTAGAACAAGCATTTTTAAAAAAAAGAACATTCAAGAAGTTTCACAAACAGTTTTAATTTGAAATTTGACGAAGAGCTGGAAATTGGAAAAAGAGGGGGAGTATAAACCGAGATCTAATGTGTGCGCGCACACATCTTATTTAAAGATCCTGACGCTCATGTCCTAGACGGGTGAGGGCCAGCTGCATAACTAAACGGCTTTAAGTGAGATCCTGTATCGGCCAGTGCCTTGATCGGCTCTATTATAACAAGCGCTTAGTGACTGGGAACATGAGATACAAGTTATAGGCTGAAATGTACAGATTTGAGCATCAGGCCTTGCAAAGATCATCTACGGTGCAAGGAGGCAGAAGAAGAGGGAGACAGAAAAAGAGGTGGGAGGACAACATTCGAAAATGAACTGGCTTGACACTGAGCGAGGCCATGAGGTTTGCTGAGGACAGAGAAAGATGAAGTACGCTGGTTGAACGATCATCTGTGGTGCTACAACGACCTTCGAGTTACGGGATAGGATAGGATAGGAAAAATTTGACTGGGTTGATGTACAAGTCTTGGTTTTTTTCCTGGGAGCG
The DNA here is from genome assembly GCA_036898135.1 of Oncomelania hupensis. NCBI lineage: Eukaryota > Metazoa > Mollusca > Gastropoda > Littorinimorpha > Pomatiopsidae > Oncomelania > Oncomelania hupensis. Next base: position 3,363,548 of record CM072523.1, on the reverse strand, counting down.
TGTAGAGAAAAGAGAAGGGGTCCATGAAGTCAATTACGTTTATTACAGTCAGCACATATTATTAATAGGTCTAGAGGATTTTTTTCTGTGAATCATACATTCAGAACATTGAAAATTACATATGAGATTAGTTAAGATCATTTACAAGGATCGTTTGGTAGTTATATTGGACGTCATTTGTATAAGCTGTAATTAGTTTACAATTTTGATTGTTTAATTGTACAGTTTTGTTTATTTTGTTTCATTGCTTTCTTCCTTCATTATGGCCATTCCTTATATGTTTACTATGTCCCCCTATTCCCATCAAGACTAAATTCATATAGGTGAAAAGACGCTACATTAAACAAACAAACAAAATACATTTATCACAAAACGTCATAATAGGCAGTAAAAAAATCCAACAAAAGATAATACAAATCTCTAATTTAAAAAAGCCAAACTACCTAATTACGCGATTGGGTGTATGCGGGTGTTAAACATTACAAATAGAACAGTTGGAGGTTAGGAGAGTTTGGGAGTCAAATATATAAGAAAACCACAAAACAAGCTCAAGAACATCCAAAAGGAAAAGTTCTAATTTGAAATTTAATGATTATAATTGGGATTTTGAGGATTGGAGGGGGGAAAGAGTCAAAGATATCACAGAACACGTCATAACAATCTCAAACAAACAGAGAGCGAGATAACCAGCAGAAGAAACCCGCTGAATGGAAAGTTGTATTTTGAGATTTAACGGTAAACTGAGTCATACCAAAGACTATAAATACCTATAAGCTCTTTGGTCATACTTCCGCTGGGCTAATGGTTGCTGAAGATGACCAAACAACCCAGAACACTTCAAAACAAAACTTCCAATAACTTGAGTTGAAAAACAACGAATTAAAAATTAGACACACGTTTTAAATTAGATTTTAACAACAACGCTGGGCGAATTATTAATTTTGAGAAGAAAAAAAATTAACGAAGAAGAAAACGTTAGGAATATATGAACTCTATATAGACATTCACGCAGACAATTTCGCCGAGGATTATTACTATGATGACATTAACTTGCTGTTGTTGTTGGTGGTGGTGGTGGTGGTGTTCCGGTTGTTGTTTGTTGTTGTTGTTATTGTTGTTGTTGACCTCGATCACGACCACCATTTCTTTTGTCAACATTCGGATTTATTGGTGTAACCTTTCTTGATTTTACAAAATGTTGAAAATGTCTGTCCACAGGCACGCGAGAAAAAGCGTACGTATACAGCCTGGCCTCGGCGGCGCTGATGCATACTATCGCTCGTGCCTGTACCATCGGCGTGACGACCAAGTGCAGCTGCTCCCTGCTGCCCAACACAGCTCCAGCCGGCGGATTCAAATGGGGAGGTTGTGGTGATGATGTCGACTTCGGGGAATTCTTCGGTAAAAGGTTAGTTTCGTTTAGACGAATGTATCGTATGAAAAAGTTTTATTTTTGAGAGGGGTAGTAGGGGGGAGGGCAAATGTGTCATGCCCTCTGGGTTCGGACACTGAATAGAATAGACCCAACGTTTCCCAGTGTGTCGTAAGAGGCGACTAACAGGGGTGATGTCAGAACGGCATCACTGCGCGAAAGTCTTCTACACAGAAGTCACCGGTCAGGGCGGAGGAACCTCACCTTACTATAGGTTCAACGAACACATGCATGGGGCCAAGGTGAGCCACACTGTACTCGTGGATTTCGGCTGTGGCCAACAGTCTGGATAGGATTGGGCCCCACCAGGTCTTTCTTGCTTAAGACGAAAAGAACCACCCACTCTATACCGGATCGATCGTCGCCCGGGTCACCAAGTACCGCGCCTTCCGTTGGCCACCAGGACGGAGATGATAAGTGGGTTACTGATGGACAACTTAGCAAGATCCGCACAAGAGACAACATCGTCTTAGGAACTTGGAATGTCAGGACCCTAACTGCGGAAGGAAAATTAGGATAACTCGCCTACGAGCTGGACCACTATCGATCGAACATTTTAGGTAGCAGTGAACTGCGCTAGAAAGGCCTAAGTGAAACAACGACCGACAAAGGCCACAAGCTTTATTCAGCGGGAGAGATGACAGGAGCGAACACGGCGTTGGATTCTTGGTCCACAAAAACATTCTAGCCACTGTCATGGGTTGCCGCCCAGTCTCTAGTAGACTCATTACCATCCGTTTGAGAGCAGCCCCTTTCAACATCACCATCATCCGGGCCTATGCCACAACTTCAGACTATGACGACAGCGAAGTCGAGGATTTCTCTGAACATCTGCAGGCTGTCCTTGACCAAGTGTCGAGGAAGGACATAGTCGTAGTGCAAGGCGACTGGAATGCCAAGGTTGGCCAAGATGCGTAGCACAACTGGGGAGACACATTTGGGCCTTACTGCAATAACGAGACAAATGACAGGGGTCTGAGACTCTGGGAATTTGCCAGATACAACAATCTGATATGTCAAACACGCTTGGTCCCCACAAAAAAATCCAGACGATGGACCTGGCACAGTCCCAGCGGTGAGCATCACAACCAGATTGACTACATCATGATCAAGACACGCTTCAGATCAAGCATCAACTTGGGCAGGACATGCACTTTTCCAGGTGCAGACATCGGAAATGACCGCGATCTCGTGATGATGTCTTTCCTGCTACACTTGAAGAGAGTAAACACTAGACTGAAGTTCGACCTGGACAAACTGCAAGACTCGGAGATGGCAAATATTCCACAACTGGGAGTAAATTTGAACCACTGCTCATTTTGGGAGCTGGTGAAGTGGATGTCAACACCATGACCACCACCTTCAACTCAGCTGTGACAAATTCCGCCACTGAGATCCTTGCAAGCACCGCTCAAAGAAGAAACCGTGGATAACACCTGAACTTTTGGACCAGTGTAACAAACAAAGAGAGATGAAAACGACAAGAACACCTCACATGGAGCTGATGCATACCGAAAAATCAACGGTGACATCCGAAAAGGCATGCGCACATCAAAGGAGAACTGGATAGAAGATTAATGCCAGGAAATAGAGAACAGTCTGAACAAGAACAACAGCAAGACGGCCTACTAGACTGTGAAGCGGCTGACAAGTGTTAAACAGCCCAAGGTCTCCACGATCAAGGCAAGTCTGACATATGCCTTAAAGAAAACCACGAAGTCTTGGGTAGATGGACAGAGTACTGCTCTGACCTTTACAAACACATACCAAAAGGAGACCCTTAGTACTAGCATGTCCCCAAAACAGAGACGAAGAAGAAATCCTCCCAATTCTCCGAGAAGACGTTGAGGCAGCAATGCAATCGCTGAAGAAGGGGAAGTCAGCGGGAGTGGACAACATACCCGCAGAATTGCATCAAGCAAGAGGAGAAGCGATGATTGACGCCCTCACCATTTTCTGTAAAAAGATCTGGCAGAGTGGGGAGTGGCCTACAACATGAACCCAGTCGCTTGTCGTCACTCATCCCAAAAAGGGTAACTTTCAGGAGTGTGAAAAACTACCGCACCATCAACCTCATCAGTCATCCAAGCAAGGTCCTCCTGAAAATAATACTCAACAGGTTGAAACCTCAAGCTGAACAAATCATAGCTGAAGAACAAGCAGGATTCAGGGCAGAGTGAAGTATCACTGAGCAGAATAATCTTAACACCTAAGGCACCAACAACATTTACATCATGTGTTTGTAGACTTCAAGAAAGCGTATGACCGAGTCTGGCATGCAGCTCTGTGGGCAACCATGAGAGTGTACAACATCAGCCCTAACATTATTGAGGTCACCAAGGCTTGCATGACAAGGCTACCAAGCAGTTCTCCACAACAGCGCAGTCGGGAACGGGTTCAGATCAACAATCGGTGTGCATCAAGAATTCCTACTATCTCCAACACTCTTCAAAATCTTCCTGGAGCGCATCATGTCAGATGCCCATGCAGACCATGAAGGCACAGTCAGCATAGGGGGAAGAGCAATCTCCAACCTTCGTTTTGCGGATGACTTTGATGGATTGGCTGGAGTGGAACAAGAACTTGAACAGCTTGTACAGAGGCTGGACATCACCTCCAGAGCCTATGGAATGTAAATAAGTGCAGAGAAGACCAAAATGGTGACAACACCAATGGTATCAACACGGACATCAAAGTCCAAGGCCAATCCCTCAACACAGTGCATAGCTTCAGATATTTAGGAGCCATTATATCAGACAATAGGTCCCGACAGGAAGTCCTCTCCAGGATCGAGCAAACAACTGCTGCCCTGACAAGGTTGAAGCCCATTTGGAAAGACAAGATTATCAGTCTACATTCTTAGGTAAGGCTGCTACGCTCCCTTGTCAACTCTATCTTCCTGTACGCTTGGAAAACATGGACCCTCACAGCAAACCTACAAAGAAGAATACAAAGCATGGAGATGAAGTGCTACAGAAGACTTCTGGTCATTTCCTATACCCAGCACATCACTAACAACGAAGTCCGACATACCATCACACAAGCCATTGGACAACACGATGACATGCTCACAGTGGTACGGAAACTCCGATGATTTTGCCACGTCACCAGTGCATCAGGCCTTGCAAAGACCATGCTGAAAGGCACTGTCCAAGGAGGCGGAAGAAGAGGGAGACCGAAAAAGAGATTGGACAACAACAATCGAGAATGGACTGTCTTGATACTGAGCGAAGCCATGAAGGTTTCTGAGGACAGAGAAAGATGGAGTACGCTGGTTAAACGATCATCTGTGATGCCCTAACTACGTCCGTTACGGGAAAGATAGATAGATAGGTAGGTAGGTACAGTAGATAGGTAGATAGATTAGATTAGATTAGATAGATAGATAGATAGATAGATAGATAGATAGATAGATAGATAGATAGATAGATAGATAGATAGATAGATAGATAGATAGATAGATAGATAGATAGATAGATAGATAGATAGATAGATAGATAGATAGATAGATAGATAGATAGATAGATAGATAGATAGATAGATAGATAGATAGATAGATAGATAGATAGATAGATAGATAGATAGATAGATAGATAGATAGATAGATAGATAGATAGATAGATAGATAGATAGATAGATAGATAGATAGATAGATAGATAGATAGATAGATAGATAGATAGATAGATAGATAGATAGATAGATAGATAGAATAGAATAGGGTCATACACAAAATGAAAAAGAAATTCAGCGAGTGGTCCATCATTAAATGTTTTTATTTTGCTTCTTTAAGATATAAGCCCAGTCGCAAAACGGCACGAAAATTAAACTAGTTTTTATCAGATCTTCTGCTGATTTACAGCCATATTTGTGGCAGGTCTGGAAATACATATCAATGGTTTGCCATCTTGTGGTGTTTCCAGATTCACAGATGCCTCGCTATATTCCAAGAAAGGAAAGTTAAAGACGACCATCAAAGCGCTGATGGACGATCATAATTTTAGCGCTGGGAGACAGGTGAGTGTACATTCATCATCGTTATCGTCGTCATCATCATCGCCATCGTCATCGGAGGCATCATCATCATCATCGTCGTCGTCGGCGTCAATGAAAACTTTGATGGACGAGCACAATTTCAATGCGGGGAGACAGGTTAGTTTGTCAATGTGTGTCGTTGTCGTTGTTGCTTACATCGTTGTTGTCGTCGACATCAAGGTTGTTCAGTTGTCCTTCTCGTCCTTACATTGCCGTTTCGTGATTCTTGTCGTCCACAACTTTGCTTCGTCGCCATCATCATCATCATCATCATCATCATCATCATCATCATCATCATCATCATCATCATCATCATCATCATCATCATCATCATCAACATCATCTTCGTCGTCGTCGTCGTCGTCGTCATCACCATCATCGGCGTATTCCCCATTGTCATCTTCGTTGTAGTCGTGTTCAGTTTCGCTGTAATCATCAGCATTGTCATCACAACACTGCCGCTTTACGCATCCTCCCGACTCCATGACACTTTACACCACAGTCTGTGTGTTATGTGTGCGCGAGAATGTGATAGAAAAGTACAACTGAGGGAGAGAGGGAGAGAACACAAAGAGAGAGAGAGAGAGTGACAGAGAGTGAGAGGGGGAGAGAGAGTGAGAGAGAAAGAGTGAGAAAGAAGAGTTACGTAAAAGAACAGAGTATAAATGCCTAACAAAATGAGGTGATTGATTGTATTATTAATAATTAGCGAGATTGGTGTAATCAATTTAAATACCAAGCGGGATTTCAGATGCAGGCATCTGCTACGAGTAGTCGACATCTCAAGAGAGAGACAGAGAGGGAGAGAGAGAGAGAGAGAGAGAGAGAGAGAGAGAGAGAGAGAGAGAGAAGGGGGAGGGAGGGAAAGAGAGGAAAGGGAGAGAGCCAGACTCAACAGCATCGATTTAGCACCAAATATAATGATGGTGATTCAAGATGATTGATGGTCTGTGTGATATTCACATTGGCAGCAGTGATAAGAATGACAATAATGAGAAAAGGTAATCTAACACATTTGTACAGGCTGGTTTTTTTTATTATATGCAAACAAACAAGTTCATCACTTGTTTCCAGTAGTAATGGTTGATGATGTTGTTAATGATGATGATGACGATAATAATAATAATAATAATAATAATAATAATAATAATAATAATAATAATAATAATAATATAGGAAGCTATGTACGCGCCTTTCCCCAAGGCTCAAAGCGCGGCGATCTAAAGCAACATACACTCTCACCTGTCTCATTTACCCTCACACATACCAAATACACATACATCACTCAAATAGGTGGGGTAAAGGCAGAGAGATCGCTATTAGAAGACGGAAGAAAATCGAATTTTTATTTTTTTTAAATTTTTATATTTACTGCATCTTGTAGCATTATTGAAGGGAGGGAGGAAACCGGAGTGCCCGGAGAAAACCCTCGGTGAGCTCAATAGTCTCGTACCTAAGTCACATACGTTCGCCCCTTGCGGGAATCGAACCCGCGACCTTCGGCATAGGAAACCGGCGACTTATCCACTGCGCCACGAGGCCACCCCCATGATGATGATGATGATGATGATGATGATGATGATGATGATGATGATGATGATGATGATAATGATGATGGTGATGGTGAAGTTAATAATGTTGGTAATAATGTTCAAATTACCAATAATGGTAACTTCTAATGATAATGATGATGATGATGATGATGATGATGATGATGATGATGATGATGATGATGATGATGATGATGATGGTAATGGTGGTGGTGGTCGTGATGGTGGTGAAGTTATCAAGGATGAAAGAGCATTTTATACTTCTCTGTATAAAGACGAGAAGAAGTAGAAGAAGAAGACGCAGAAATTGGAGACATCAATACTTCCCAATGCAAAACAGCGCACGCATTGTAGACGAGCTATAATGCTATATAATGAATATTGTAATCGATGCTTCACAGTACATATCCATAGCATCAAGTAGTATTTCAGTGCTACTATTTCATTGACTGCTGTTAGTGCTTCTTTCATTCACTGTCTCTCCCTTTGGCTCTGCGGGATGTTGACCCCGCCTTCTTCAAGTTGATAGTTTTTGGTCGTCTTCTTAAAGGCCCACTCCCATGACTCTGAATGCTGTTGTTGTTTGCTGTGATGGTGGTAGTTGTTTTTGTTGCCGTTGTTGCTGCTGCTGTTGTTGTTGTGGTGGTGGTAGTAGTGGAGGTGAAGGAGATGGTGGTGTTCTCGTTGTTGCAGCGTTTTCAGTGTTCATTTTTATTTAAAGCTCTTTTCGTTGATAAAATGATTTTAGACTTTTACCAATATGAATGAATGAATCAATGAAGTGTAACATTTTTATACCTAAAACGTGATCACGAGAACGGCAGGACAACTGAACAAAATATATACATACACATTTATACACATTTATACACACATACACATTTATACACATACTCATTTATACACATACACACATATTCACCTGTATACACATATACACATTTATACACATACACATATATACATATTTATTCTCACCTACACACATATACATTTATAAACATACACACATGTACACAACTATACACATTTATACACATACACACAGATACACATTTATACACATATATAAACATTTATATACGTACACATATATACATGTATACATTTATACACATACACACGCAAATACATTGATACACATACACACATACACACATATACACAGATATACGTACTCAATCAAAAACTGTTTCTTATGTTAGAATGTAAGAGAATATTATTGACTTTTTTCCTCAATAAGTGTATGATCGTACAAAACATCGTTGATACTATAGCAGTATATGTGTCATTAATCAAAACATCATTTATTGTTGCAGCATTTGTTGACGTTGTTGTTGTTGTTGTTGCGGTGGTGTTGGTGTGGTTGTCGTTGCCGCTTTTATGATGGCGGTGTCGGGTTTGTCCTTGTTCTATATAGTTCGTCAGTCACTGAAGAGCCAAAATCAGTCACTGAAGAGCCATAGTCAGTCACTGAAGAGCCAAAATCGGTCACTGAAGAGCCAAAGTCAGTCACTTAAGAGCCAAAATCAGTCACTGAAGAGCCAAAAGCAGTCACTGAAGCGCCAAAATCAGTCACTGAAGAGCCAAAATCAGTCACTGAAGAGCCAAAATCGGTCACTGAAGAGCCAAATCAGTCACTGAAGAGCCAAAATCGGTCACTGAAGAGCCAAAGTCAGTCACTGAAGCGCCAAAATCAGTCACTGAAGAGCCAAAATCGGTCACTGAAGAGCCAAAATCGGCCACTGAAGAGCCAAAATCGGCCACTGAAGAGCCAAAATCAGTCACTGAAGAGCCAAAATCAGTCACTGAAGAGCCAAAATCAGTCACTGAAGAGCCAAAATCAGTCACTGAAGAGCCAAAATCGGTCACTGAAGAGCCAAAGTCAGTCACTGAAGAGCCAAAATCGGTCACTGAATAGCCAAAGTCCAGTCAGCTCCGCTATAGCATTGTAGGAATGAATAAACAAAAAAGCCTAACGTACACACCCGCCTTTAGCGATACGGCAATCTGGGATAGCCATCCTCCAGAAGAGGGGACAGGGGCTTAAATCCACACTGAACCACCACAGCAATCACACTGCACACTGCTAAGACGGACATTATTTTAACCACCGCGGGATTGGAACCCGAGTCATCAGTGTGCCAGTCGAACGCTGTACCACTGAGCAACGGGGGTGATCAAACAGCCAGCATTGGGTGTACAATGGCTTTAAGCCTGCCCAAAAGGTCGCCCACTCGACCTGTCGTGTTAAATTTACAGCGCGGTACTGACCTTCGGTACGCGTCCTTTGATGTGCTGGAGGGGCCGCAGCTTTGATTTGTCATTTACCAAGATGAATAACACTCCGCGCGCACGGCAAAATCAGCCTGGTTTTTTTCGGAAGTCAAGTTTGACTTTGTACTACAACCTGGGTTATATGCAGCGCTTTGTTTTCACTGTAGGTCGATTGGTTAAAAAAAAAACCCACCACAATATTCTGTTCCTTGGATTTAAAGGCAGGGGTCCTATCCTATCCTATCCTATCCTATCCCGTAACTCGGAGGGCGTTGGGGCACCACAGATGATCGTTTAACCAGCGTACTCCATCTGTCTCTTTCCTCAGCACCCCTCGTGGCTTCGCTCAGTGTCAAACCAGTCCATTCTCGAATGTTGTCTTTACACCTCTTTTTAGGTCTCCCTCTTCTTCTACCTCCTTGCACTGTGCCTTGCAGGATGGTCTTTGCAAAGCCTGATGATCTGGTGACGGGGCAATACCATCGGAGTTTCCGTTTCTTCACCACTGTGAGCAAGTCATCGTGTTGTCCAATGGCTTGTGTGATGGTCTGTCGGACTTTGTTGTTGGTGATATGGTATAGGACATGCCCAGAAGTCTTCTGTAGCACCTCATCTCCCTGCTTTCTATTCTTCGTTGTAGATCTGCTGTGTGGGTTTATGTTTAGCAAGCATATAAGAAGATGGAGATGACAAGAGAGCGCAGCAGCCTTACCTTGGAATGTAGACTGATGGTCTTGTCTTTCGAAATGGGCTTCAACATTGCCAGGGCAGCAGTTGTTTGAGCGATCCTGGAGAGGACTTCCTGTCGGGACCCATTGTCCGATACAATGGCTCCTAAATATGTGAAGCTATGCATTGTATTGAGGGATTGGTCTTGGTTTTTGATGCCATTGGTGTTGTTGGTCATCATTTTGATCGTCTCTGCACTTATTTCCATTCCATAGGCTCTGGAGGTAGTGTCAAGCCTCTGTAACAGCCGTTCAAGGTCTGTACTGTCCCGAACACGAACGAAAGGTCCAAGTCAGTTTTGTGCGGGAGTGTTCAGTTTTTTTCAGTATCTCCGTCAGAAGAAAAAAAAAGTATACTTTCTTTTTGTATTTATTTACCTTAAAACGCAGAAATAGGTGTAAAAGAAGTGGCAGTAGCAGGAGTATTGAATTGTTGAAAAACTGGAATCCACAATTCTGCTATTTGTTTTCAAACAGATCCCCGTTAACTTACGAGTTCTCCATGTTTATTTAGGGTCATGCCACACGAGCGTCAAATCTTGAATCCAATTCATGAAATCACGACAAAATCCCTTGATTGTCGTGTGGCACCCTGTGCATCGCGAATCCAGATTCTTTGAATTGGCTCCAATTGCCGACTTTCAACATGTTCTAATTCCGCGAGTCTCGATTGTGTGATTCGGACCTTTTGGCCAATGAGAAGCAGAATACTAATCACGTGATCACAACACACGTACAGCAAAACTTCAAGACCAATAACCCTCAAGTTTGACTCGATGGGCGACTTTCGTGTGGCACTGCGCGATTCAAGTCAAAATGAAATTCCGACTTCGAAGTCGGAAATTTCTCCGATTCGCGTCAAGTCCAGTAGATTTGACGCTCGTGTGGCATGGGCTTTACTCTGACGTCAATCCCGCAAATACAAAAGTAATGATGGATCCCTCTTTCCGGATCTGTTACCGTTGCAGTCTCTCTCTCTCTCTCTCTCTCTCTCTCTCTCTCTCTCTCTCTCTCTCTCTCTCTCTCTCTCTCTCTCTCTCTCTCTATATATATATATATATATATATATATATATATATATATATATATATTGCAATATATTATTATTGTTGCGAAGATATAAATAAAAATAGAGTGAAATAAAGCAGTTGCCTCATTTTAAATCTCAAAACAGCGTAAAATCACGATCTTTCAATTAATCTTTCTTTATCACTGCACACTACCTCACAGTAATACGACTTGCAGCTGCGAATCCGCGAAATAATGAAAATTGCAGTCCCTAAACAATTAATTGTTTACGTAAATAATGCATTATTTAGCAACATCTTTAAAATAACACGTTATTTAGCAAATTCTGTTAAATAATGCATTATATAGGTAAACAAATAATTATTTACAAACATGTCTCAATAATAAATTATTTCACACAATCCGCTAAATAATGCATTATATAGGTAAATAGTTCTTGTTTAGCAACAATGCATTATTTACCTTTATCATGATTTATTTACCTAAGCAAGGGAGGCACGGTAGTCTAATGGTAAAGCTTTGGCTTGCAGATCTGGGCTGGCGTGCATGAACGAACTTAAAAGCCGACTTAGACTTAAGTAGCATGTTTCAGTGAAGCGTTAAGTCTAAGTCGGCTTTTAAGTTCGTTCATGCACGCTGATCCTGAAGGTCCCGGGTTCGAACCCTGGCCGGGCCATTGTGTCGTGTCCCTGGGAAAGACACTTTACTTCCGTTTCCTACTCCTTCGGATGAGAGTATAAACCAAGCTCTAGTCTGTGTGTCGCATACATTCCATCATAACGGATTTTAAAGATCCTGACGCTCATGTCCTAGACGGGTGAGTGCCGGTAACAAGAACACACCCAGCATGCACTTGGTCCTTCTCCCCTATCCCTGGCTGCCCAGGATTGTACTAAGTTGTCCGGGCATCAGACCTATATAAAAAGTAATTTTTAATAAAAAGCAATTTATTGTTTAGGTAAATAATAAGTTATTTACTGACAAAATATATTAGTTATATAAATCTTACATTGTTTGTAAGCAAAGAATTATTTAGAAAATATGCTTCTAAATAAAGATTATTTAGCAGAAAGTGGAAAAAATACACATTTTACAAAGGCAATTTCATACAAATGAATATATCCAATTTATAATAACCGTACTTTTGAAAGATATATATATATTTTTGCTTAATCTTACTTTTCGGTGAGGCGACACTCACTGGGAATTTAAAAAGAATCCGTGTCTCTAAAATGTGTGATATTGGAGCTTTTTAATGAAACCAAGACTTCCGGTTTTCAACATGGAAACAACGGATGATTCTCGGCAGTAGTGGAAAGTTGTTTCTGGTGTACCCGACACCCTAAAAAAAAAAAAAAAAAAAAAATGACGAGACGACGAACAACAAGAAGAAAGAGGAATGTGGAAATTGTGGATGAGGAGACAGAGGGAGAAGAAGATGCCAGAAGTGAAGAACCGATTTCGGTGAAGAAGACCGCGGATGTTGAGGTCAGCACTGATCCAGAGAAAGATAATCAAGCAGCGATCGTGTGTGACCTTAAATTTTGCGTACGGAGTCTCCGAGAAGAGATCAACGCGCTGCGTTTGATGATGTTAGAGCAGGCCGATATTATAAAACAACTGCGCGAAGAGCGAATCGGACTTGCGGACCGAATAAATATAGAAAGTGAGCAGACGACGCGACCGTCAACTAGGTTGTCTACCACTTCCTATGCTGCGGCAGTCAGATCTATACCCGCACCAGATTCTGATCGGTCACTGAAGACTGCGCAGCAGAAGAAAAACACCACAACAACTAAAGACGGCAAAAAATACACGCAACAGCAGAAAGAACATGGAAAGAACAAACATGACGTCAAACTGAACAATGACGTCAATACACAGACAAAACAGGAATGCGGAAGAAACAAAGGCGGAAGTAAACAAGAGTTTGAGGACACTGTTGTTATTCTGCATGATTCAGTTCTAAATGGAGTTCAAGCTTCTAGACTGGGTCAGTCCTATGGTTTTGAAGCTGTGAAATGCCAAGCATCAACCGTTGGTGACATCCTTTGTTCTTTTGAACAGATTGATGAACAAACAACGCAGAGAAAAAATGTGAAAGCAGTTGTTGTGCATGTTGGAGTAAACGACATTAAGAACAAGGACCCCAAATCTGTAAGCAGAGATTTTGTCGAAGTGATCAAGACCATGGCTTCTCGGAATCCTGGAGTGCAGATCGTTGTCAGCAAAATAGCGGCAGTGAAAGATAAGGAACTGCGTGCGAAGAGAGATGTTTTTAACGCACTAACTTTCTCTTCACTTATGGATGAACCCAACATCACCTTTGTGTCCCATGACAACATGCCTGGTTATACCATGAGGGACCACCTTCATCCAAACAGAAAAGGGTCAAGCATTTTGGCTGGTAACATTGGACGTTTTATCCATAGCACGCTGTGGAGAAAACCTAGCCCCAAGAGATTTGCCCGGCGTTACCAGACAAGTGACTGCCTCGGCTACTATGATGTCAGAGGCAGGTGGCATCCAGCAGCCCGGCCAGTTTTCCCCGTCAAATGGTATTAGGGACATTGGGTTACCAGAATACTAACTACTTATATATACAAATATATATAAATGTATAAATATACAATTTAAACTGTAAAATGAATGAACAAAATGTAAAATTATTTCAGTGGAATAGTCGATCTCTAGGCACAAATTTACTGTCTTTTCAACAACATATATCACAGGAAAATTATGCTGTATTAGCTTTACAGTCACTAAATCTCAATAATAACAAATTACCAAAACTAAAAAATTATTACTTTCCTCCCTTATTCCAAACTAGTAACGACACACAAAAGGTTCAAACAGCCCTGTACATAAGATGTGATTTAGAATATTGTTCAATTCCATCACCAATACCAAAAACAATAAAAAATACTTTTGGAAGTGTTGCAATGATCAAAATAAATAAGCACACCATTTTTAATATAATATCCGTTTATATGCCAGATGGTCCAAAGGAAGACAACTCTGACTGGGTAAAAACCATAGGTAAGTCAGATGAGAAGTGGATTATTTTGGGGGACTTCAATGCTCATTCTCCTTGGTGGGAACCGGGATGTCAAATTACAACAAGTAATCGTTTTGTTGATAATTTATTAGATTCTAAATTGTGTTTATTAAATGACGGTCAATTTACTAGAATTCCTGACGTTCCTTACCACAGGTCTACATCTATTGATCTTTCCCTTGCCACTCCAGATATTGCCTTAAATTCTGTTTGGTGCCCTCTTGACGATTGTTTAGGGAGTGATCATCTTCCAATTATTATCACTTTGAATGAACAAGAAACAGAACAAAGACAAAAAGAAGATAAGATACCTAAATTCAAATATAAATATGCAAATTGGGACTTCTTTAAAACATGCCTAGAAAATACTGATATTAATAACGTTCATGATGAGGATATAGAAATTTTTTACTCAAAATTTAGAGATTCTGTATTGAAGGCAGCAGAAAAAAGTATTCCAAGATGCAAACAAAAGAAGCGAATATCTCATTCCGGAAATGTGTGGTGGAACAATGAATGTGAAAAAGCTGTTAACAATAAAAAGGTCACATATAAAAATTGGATTAGGAATAAAACATTTGACAATTTTACAATCATGAAACATGCTAAAATATATTGCAACAGAATTATTGCCAGTGCTAAGAAACAGTATTGGTCAGAATTCTGCATGTCAGAAATAACCGAGTCAAAAGATATGTATAAGGTTTGGAGAAAAGTTAAAGAGATGAAAAATGGATTTAATCTACAGTCTTATCCTATTAAATTGCAAGACAATATTTTCCCCTCATCTGAGGATAAAGCAGAAGCATTTGCAAAACATTTCTCAGTAAATTCATTGTCCAATAGTCTTGATTTACATATACAAATGTTTAGAAAAGAAGAAGAAATCAAAGCAGAATATGAAGATCCTTTACCAGATAATTTGCATTATTTAAATGCTCCTATTAATTATGCAGAGTTTTTAGAAACTTTACAATCTTTTTCATTAAACAAAACTGCTGTTGGTCTAGATGGTATCTCTTATCAATTACTGAATCACTTGCCAGCTACATGGAAAAAATTGCTACATTCATTATGCCAAAGATGTTGGCAAAGTGGAATTCTCCCTACTATCTGGAAGAAGTCTGTAGTTATTCCAGTACATAAGCAAGGTAAGTCTCGTGCGTCAGTAAATAGTTATAGACCAATTGCATTGACGTCTCAAGTTGGAAAATTATTAGAAAAAATAATTTTAAACAGGTTAAGTCAATTTTGTGAAAAAAATCAAATAATCCCTACAAATCAAGCCGGATTTAGAAAGGGTCGGTGTACAACTGATCATCTTGTTAAATTAACCAGTCATGTTAAGAAACAATTTGCTCATAGAAAAAGTATTCTTGCTGCTTTCTTTGATATCAAAAAGGCGTATGACAGTGTTTGGCATGCTAGACTGCTTTATAAATTAAAACATATTGGAATAAGTGGTCATATGTATCATTACATACACAATTATTTAAGTGGCAGATCTATATGCACAAGAGTGGGGAATGCTTATTCATCTTTTTATAACATCGATATGGGAATACCTCAGGGGTCTATTCTTGCCCCTTTATTGTTTTCAATCCTCATTCATGATCTTCCCACATTTATTTCTAAATCAGCAAATGTAGTTCAGTATGCGGATGACATTGCTATGTGGATTAATACGTCTCTCAGAAAGCATACTAAAAAGAGAGTAGTAATGTATGTACAGAAACTTTTTCAAGAAGAACTAAATAATCTTTCTAAATTTTTGAAAAATAATGGTCTGGAACTGTCTACTGATAAAACGTATTTGATGCTCTTCAATAATGGAAATAATCCTAAATTGTTACCTGTTTTGAAATTAAATTGTGAAGTTCTTGCTTACAAGCAGCACGTAAAATTTCTCGGAGTTTACCTAACACCAAAGTTGAACTGGAAGTTACATATTGAGCATTTAATAACGAAAGCAAGAAAAACCTTGAATTTATTGAAAATTATTAATATGCAAATATGGGGTCAAAACACTAAATCCCTATTACATTTAGCTATATCACTAGTTCGATCAAAGCTTATTTATGGTCAGGAAGCATATTTTTCAGCAAATAATTCATTATTAAATAAATTACAAAGTATTGACAGTAGGGCTATTAAAATTGCATTAGGAGTTCCAGTTCATGCTAACACTCTACGAATATACCAAGAAGCTGGAATATTATCACTAAATCAACAACGTCAACTGGCTACTTCCAAATATGTGGTAAGATGTTTATCTGTTCCAAATTCGGTGTATGATGAAATATATATTGACGCTCAACAAGATTATCCCAAAAGAACAAAAAATATGAAGTACTTGCAGCCAATTAGAAACTATACAAAAGACCTTTTTGATAAGTGTGACATTGGTATCACATCAGTTTCAGTTCTTCCATTAACACCATTGATTCCACCATGGGAGCATTTATGTGCACATATTGATATTGACTATAGCCAAACTAAGAAAGAGGATAATCCTAATTTATTAGTTACTGAGGTAAAAAAGCATATTGAAAGTAATTACAAAAACTATATGCAGATTTTTACTGATGGATCAGTTCTAGATTCTTTGGATAGTGGATCAGCATATATTATTCCTGAAATAAATATCAGAAGGTCATATTATTTAGGAAGGGGATTTTCTATATTTACAGCTGAGCTTTATGCTATTTTAATGGCTTTAAAGTTCATTATGTCGTCACCTTTAGAATTATTTGGTATATTAGTATGTGTTGATTCAAAAGCAGTTCTGTATGCATTAAAACAGTGGAACTGTAAAGATAGAAGGGAGATTATATATGAAATTAAACATATGATACATTGTGTGATTTCTAGAGGAATAAATATTGATTTCTGTTGGATACCATCACATTGCGGAATTCATTGGAATGAGGTATGTGACAGATTAGCTAAGGAGGGAGCACAAAGGTCGTCAGATTCTATAATTATAACAAATTTGAATATGTGTAATCATGAAATGTTTTCCTTACTAGAAAAGGCAGTTTATCATGATAATAACATTAAAAATATATCTATACTGAATTGTTCAAGACCACTTTCTAAATTAATATATAAATTAAGAATGAACGCATGGAACACTAAATACTCAGCTGATGTTCAGTGTATATGTAATACAAGTCTATCAGTACATCACCTTCTCTTTGAATGCTCAGTTTTAACAGACATATTCAAAGTAAATGGACATAGTATAACTAAATATGGACATTCTGTAGACATGGTTCTGTATCATCCAAATGTTACAGACATTGTGAAAATTATTGCTAAATCTCCTGTTGGTAGACTCTTATAGACTGTTTTGAAATTATGTTTTGAAATAGTTAACGTGTTTTAAAAGTTGCATTTTCAATGTCTACTATCACCAAAATGTGTTATCCAAATGTTACAGACGTTGTGACAGTTATTGCTAAATCTCCTGTTGGTAGACTGTTATAGACTGTTTTGAAATTATGTTTTGAAATAGTTAAAGTGTTTTAATAGTTACATTTTCAATGTCTAATATCACCTAAATGTGTGAAGAGACGTTAAATTAAAGATTGATTGATTTAATGAAACCAAGTTTTAATTCTGGATATTGTTTTCTGCAATTTTGGTGGAAAGTTTAATACTTTTTGTTTTCCAGTCTGTGCAACTCCAGAACGTACTCAATATAATATATTATTTTAATATTGAAAGTTCAAACCTTTAACAAATCTGGGCCGAGTTCAAACGAAAAGGGATGGGCGAAGGGGACGAGGAGTGGGAGGATAGCTACCATTTGGGGCGTATGGATACACCTTACCTGTATAAACGTATTTCGGGAAGCCAATTTTGCACGTGCCGTTTCGGTGCCGTTTTCGCTCTACGGGTACATTGTATGAAGCGCCCGAATCACGAAACGCCTTAATGAAAGTGTTAACAAGAAGTGTGAAAGAAGAACAACTGGTGTTTCAGTGTCACCCGATAGATCCCACCCTTTGATAAGGCCTTTGGCACAGCAACGGTACATTAAAGTATGCTTGAAAATGTTGCTAACGACCCTTTGATAAGGTCTTTGGCACAGAAACGGTACATTAAAGTATGCTTGAAAGTGTTGCTAACATCCCTTTGATAAGGTCTTTGGCACAGAAACGGTACATTACAATACAATACAAGATTATTGCTTTAGGTCCAGCGGACTCTTTCGAGCCAAATCAGGGCCAGTACGGTACATTAAAGTATGCTTGAAAGTGTTGCTAACGACCATTTGATAAGATAATATTCTGATTTCTTTTGAATGGACAAGGTGTTGACAAACAGGAGCTGAAGTGATTTTCTCACATTTACACTCCAAGGCATCCGTAGATCACAAGCTCACAGTAATTTACGTAGCATGCTGTTTGCTATTCCTCTGGCGTAGGTCAGCGTGATAGCCTGGCGGTATTGACATCTGTACATTCAATTTCTTACCTCGTCTAGTCCACAGTACACCGTCGTTGAGCGAGCTTGATACATTGTAAATTCCCAGTTGGACGCTTGCGTTGTTGTCACAGGTCAAAAGTCGTAATTCATTTTTTTCCAATTACTTTTCTTTTGTTTGTTCTTCTCTAGCCTTCTTCCTGCTGATCAGCTGGGAGGAGGAAGAAGAAGAACAGAGGAAAAGAAATGAGGAGAGAGGAGTAGAATGAGAAGAAGGAGGAGGAGAGAGACAGCAGTGGAATGAGGAGGAATAAAAGGCGATGTCTTCTCATGTAACTGGATGAAGATGCAAGAAGAAAATGTCAGAGAGAGAGAGAGAGAGAAAGAGAGAGAGGGAGAGGAGAGAGAGAGGAAGATTATTAGGGTGGCCTCGTAGCGCAGCGCAGTGGGTTAGTAGCCGGTGTCCTATACCGAAGGTCGCGGGTTCGATTCGATTCCAGCAAGGGCCGAACTATAGACAGAGAAAGGTATTTTTAATATGTGTGTGTGTGGAGGTGTGTGTGTGTGTGTGTGTGTGTGTGTGTATAAGAGAGAGAGAGAGAAGTTGTTTTAGAATTTGGAAAAGAAATAAAGAGATTTCTCTTATATAGCGCACTTACAAGCTCAGATAGCTTCTCAAGGCGCTGGCCCGTAATATCCAGCAATCACACAATAGTTTGCTGAAGTCAGGATTCGAACCCACGTCGCCCAAGACGCACTCACACAAGTCGTGCGCTCTGACCACTGAAAAGGGAAGAGGCAGACAGAGACACAGACAGACAGACAAAGACAGACAGAGATACAGACAGACAGACAAAGAAAGTTGGTGGGTTGTTTTTTGTGTGAAAGAAGGTGACAAACAGACATGTAGACGTAGACATTTGTTTTATCATAGGAAAACGGAAAGACATACCAACAGACATAAAAAGCTGTGTTATCATGTGGAAAAAGTGGAGAGAGAGAGAGAGAGAGAGAGAGAGAGAGAGAGAGAGAGAGAGAGAGAGAGAGAGAGAGAGAGAGAGAGAGAGAGAGAGAGAGAGAGAGAGAGAGAGAGAGAGAGAGAGAGAGAGAGAGAGAGAAAGAGAGAGAGAGAGAGAGAGAGAGAGAGAGAGAGAGAGAGAGAGAGAGATGTTACGATGTGCAAATTGAGTAGAGCTGAGACATCTATAATGGTTATGGGCAGAGGGTTGGGGTCGTTCAATGTAGCCTGACACGCATTAGACAACAAGTTGCTTTATTATGTTATGGTAGGCGACGGGTGTCAAAAGCGTCTTTTTTGCCTCTTGTGTAAATAATGAACCCAGTGTCGACGGCGCAGTTATAACGTGATGTCTGAGTGCAGCCTGATTTCCTTTTTACGAGTCTGCAGCCCCTCCCACCCAATTCGGATCCACGCCATAGGCGCAGGAACTAAAATGATGTCAGTTTGTTGTAGCAAACAGATTGTTGTAGTAATGTTGTTGGATCTATTTTATTTTTCAGATTAACATAAGTGATACTGGTGTATACATTAGTAGGATGGTTGCAGGCAGTGAACCGGGGGGAGGGGGGGTTTTATGTAAATAATTATATGCAGAAATGAGCTGCTATTTTGACTACAGAACTCTGGTAGATTAAGACCTTTACTTAGTGAGGGCCCCTGGTGGAAAAAAGAAGTTGTTCAATTTGGCGAAAACGAGCTTACCCTAACAGTCGCATTGCTGTTACCTTAAATAGTGATAAAGTAGGCTACACTTGGCACTGTTGTTACATTAAATAGTGATAAAGTAGGCTACACTTGGCACTGCTGTTACATTAAATAGTGATAAAGTAGGCTACACTTGGCACTGTTGTTACATTAAATAGTGATAAAGTAGGCTACACTTGGCATTGTTGTTACATTAAATAGTGATAAAGTAGGCTACACTTGGCACTGTTGTTACATTAAATAGTGATAAAGTATGCTACACTTGGCACTGTTGTTACATTAAATAGTGATAAAGTAGGCTAATCTTGGCACTGTTGTTACATTAAATAGTGATAAAGTAGGCTACACTTGGCACTGTTGTTACATTAAATAGTGATAAAGTAGGCTACACTTGGCATTGTTACATTAAATAGTGATAAAGTAGGCTACACTTGGCAGTGTTGTTACATTACACATTGATAAAGTAGGCTACACTTGGCATTGTTGTTACCTTAAATAGTGATAAAGTAGGCTACACTTGGCACTGTTGTTACATTAAATAGTGATAAAGTAGGCTACACTTGGGACTGTTGTTACATTACACATTGATAAAGTAGGCTACACTTGGCATTGTTGTTACATTAACTAGTGATAAAGTAGGCTACACTTGGCATTGTTGTTACCTTAAATAGTGATAAAGTAGGTTACACTTGGCATTGTTATTACATTACACATTGATAAAGTAGGCTACACTTGGCATTGTTGTTACATTACACATTGATAAAGTAGGCTACACTTGGCACTGTTGTTACATTAAATAGTGATAAAGTAGGCTACACTTGGTATTGTTGTTACATTAAATAGTGATAAAGTAGGCTACACTTGGCATTGTTGTTACATTAAATAGTGATAAAGTAGGTTACACTTGGCATTGTTGTTACATTAAATAGTGATAAAGTAGGCTACACTTGGTATTGTTGTTACATTAAATAGTGATAAAGTAGGCTACACTTGGCATTGTTGTTACATTAAATAGTAATAAAGTAGGCTACACTTGACATTGTTATTGCATTACACATTGATAAAATAGGCTACACTTGGGATTGTTGTTACATTAAATAGTGATAAAGTAGGCTACACTTGGCAGTATTGTTACATTACACATTGATAAAGTAGGCTACACTTGGCATTGTTATTACATTACACATTGATAAAGTAGGCTACACTTGGCACTGTTGTTACATTAAATAGTGATAAGGTAGGCTACACTTGGCATTGTTGTTACCTTAAATAGTGATAAAGTAAGCTACACTTGGCATTGTTGTTACATTACACATTGATAAAGTAGGCTACACTTGGCATTGTTGTTACCTTAAATAGTGATAAAGTAGGCTACACTTGGCATTGTTATTACATTACACATTGATAAAGTAGGTTACGCTTGGCATTGTTGTTACATTAAATAGTGATAAAGTAGGCTACACTTGGCATTGTTGTTACATTACACATTGATAAAGTAGACTACTCTTGGCATTGTTGTTACCTTAAATAATGATAAAGTAGGCTACACTTGGCATTGTTGTTACATTACACATTGATAAAGTAGGCTACACTTGGCATTGTTGTTACTTTACACATTGATAAAGTAGGCTACATTTGGCATTGTTGTTACATTAACTAGTGATAAAGTAGGCTACACTTGGCATTGTTATTACATTACACATTGATAAAGTGGGCTACACTTGGCATTGTTGTTACATTAAATAGTGATAAAGTAGGCTACACTTGGCATTGTTGTTGCCTTAAATAGTGATAAAGTAGGCTACACTTGGCATTGTTTTACCTTAAATAGTGATAGAGTAGGCTACACTTGGCATTGTTGTTACCTTAAATAGTGATAAAGTAGGCTACAATTGGCATTGTTGTTACATTAAATAGTGATAAAGTAGGCTACATTTGGCATTGTTGTTACATTAAATAGTGATAAAGTAGGCTGCACTCGGTACTGTTGTTACATTGCACATTGATAAAGTAGGCTACACTTGGCATTGTTATTACATTACACTTTGATAAAGTAGGCTTTCGCTGCTCAAACCAAACGCTACAGTTTGAATTTTCCATGTCTGTTCTGACAGGGAGTGGTTTCCCTTGTTTAACGGTACACCACTACGCTCTGCGATCTACAAGATGCTATTATTAACGTTAGAAGGGATCTAGTGGTTGCTATAAATAGGCACACAAACTACGGAATTTATTGAATTTTTTTTTTAAATGTACTTTCCAAAGAGGTTTTTTTCTGTTTCCTTGCCAGCTAATGTTTTTAGTGGGGCAACAGCTAATGTTTTCAGTGGGGCAACAGCTAATGTTTTTAGTGGGGCAACAGCTAATGTTTTTAGTGGGGCAACAGCTCATGTTTTCAATGGGGCAACAGCTAATGTTTTCAGTGGGACAACAGCTAATGTTTTCAATGGGACAACAGCTAATGTTTTCAGTGGGACAACAGCTAATGTTTTCAATGGGGCGACAGCTAATGTTTTCAGTGGGGCGACAGCTAATGTTTTCAGTGGGGCAACGTGTAAACCGATCTGTGGAGAGGGCAAGATCTTCGTGGGTCCCTCTAAGTGGAACCTGCTGACTTCAGTCACGATCAACACCAATACAAATACGTCTATAGTTTTCTTTATGATCACACAAGCACGAGGATATTCATTGGCGATGTAATCGGAGATATCAAATACAAATACAATGTTTTTTAAAACTAGAATCAGATGCAAATGTTGTGTTCATTTAAATTTGTTTTCCGTTTCTCGATGCTAAAAAATATGTAATGAGCAGACAAACACCAACCCCACACACACGCGCGCACGTACGCGCACACACACACACCAATTTTTTTTTTAAACAAAGTTCTTCATTTTCCTCGAAATGTTAAAGATGTGCGCAACTTGTCGATTTTTCGACACTTCAGTTGTACAGTTGATTTTGTTCGTTCGTGGTCTTTTTTTGCGAGTGCCTGT
The DNA here is from genome assembly GCA_036898135.1 of Oncomelania hupensis. Taxonomy (NCBI): domain Eukaryota; kingdom Metazoa; phylum Mollusca; class Gastropoda; order Littorinimorpha; family Pomatiopsidae; genus Oncomelania; species Oncomelania hupensis. Next base: position 3,340,288 of record CM072523.1, on the reverse strand, counting down.
TTTGAAGTGATATTGAATAGTCACTGGTGCGTATAATATAATTCATAAGGTGCCCTTTCTTCTTTTGTCTCTGCCACAGCGTTGAAGGGCACTTGCCTGCCTCCCCATGACTGACACTCCAAATGTTCACTCCTAATGTTAGGGCAGGAATGTAAGAATGGTGGCTTGTAGTAAGATATAGCAATCATACCCATTAAGCTTGCTTCTTCTTCTTCTTCTTCTTCTTCTTCTTCTTCTTCTTCTTCTTCTTCTTCTTCTTCTTCTTCTTCTTTTTCTTCTTCTTCTTCGTCGTCGTCGTCGTCGTTGTCATCGTGGTCGTCGTCTTCTGTTTGTCAGTCTCTCTGCCGCTGCGTGCCTGCCTCTATGTGTTGGTCTCTCTCTCTCTCTTTGTCTGTCTCTCTCTGTTTCTCTCTTATTCCTCCTCCTCCTTCTTCTTCTTCTTTCTCTCTCTCTTCTTCTTCTTCTTCTTTTTTTCTTTCTCTCTCTATCTGTCTGTCTCTCTTTGTCTGTCTTTCTCCTCCTCCTTCTTCTTCTTCTTCTTCTTCTTCTTCTTCTTCTTCTTCTCTCTCTCTCTCTCTCTCCTTCTTCTTCTTTCTCTCTCTGTCAATCTCTCTCTGTCTGTCTCTCTCTGTCTCTCTTTGTCTGTCTGTCTTCTTCTTTCTTTCTCTCTCTCTCTCTCTCTCTCTCTCTCTCTTTCTCTCTCTCTCTCTCTCTCTCTCTCTCCTTCTTTTTCTTCTTCTTTCTCTCTCTGTTTGTCTGTCTCTCTCTGTCTCTCTTTGTCTGTCTCTCTCTCCTTCTTCTTCTTCTTTTTCTTCTTCTTTCTCTCTGTCTGTCTGTCTCTCTCTCTCTCCTTCTTTTTCTTCTTCTTTCTCTCTCTCTGTCTGTCTCTCTCTCTCTCCTTCTTCTTCTTTTTCTCCTTCTTTCTCTCTCTGTTTGTCTCTTACTGTCTCTCTCCTTGTCCTCCTCATTGTTGTTGTTGTTGTTGTTGTTGTTGTTGTTCTTCTTCTTCTTCTTCTTTTATTCTCTGCTCTCACCTCTCACTTTCTCTCCTCCTGCTCAACTTATTCTTCTTGTTCTTTTGTTTGTCTGCATGTCTCTCCCTCTGTCTATTCTACTTGTGGTCCTTTTATTGCTCAGCTACCGAGGACATTATTTTTGTATTGAATAACCACTAGGTTTATCGTCACTCCTATTATAGAGCGTGACGCAGCGCCTGCACTGCGACAAACAGATATAATTATGGGTATGCCAGAACCCGCTGACAGTTTAAAACAAACAAACACACGTACACGCACACACACACACAGGTTCACACACAAAAACTAAAAACACACATTCAGAAGGAACGGAAAATAAAGAACAGAACAGGGAAAGGACACGAATTGTGCTTCGAAATAAAGATAGAGGTAACTGAGGAGAATGCTTTGCAAAACAAAACGATCGGATCTATCACCCCCGTTGGGGTGCCAGGGGTTTCAGTATAAATAGTATCCCCACTTTCTGGAAATTTAGTGCTTTAAATTCCCACTGTCGCTGTCTTTCTCATTTGCTCTTTCTCATTCCTGTTCTTTTCTATCAATCTGCTATACTTTCGTCTTCTTCGCTAGACCAGTCTCCTACCTTTTTTCTTGAAAACTCTTCCGGGACAAGACTCCTTGTTTGTGTATGAGGTCTGTTGGATCAGCTTGGGAATATTGGACGCTTTCTGCCAGGTGGTCACTAGGGCTTCCTATGATGTTATTATTTAGCAATGTAGGCATTTTATATGTATGTGTTTTGTTGATAATTTATAATGATGTTTGTATTCTATTTTGTTTTTGTAAACGGGGGTTCGATAAGTTGGGGTGAAGCCTCAGCCGTCCCCTGCGTGGTATGTCTTTATTGTAAAGTGACTGTCTTGTGGAGAGCTTTCGGTTTTACCACTAGGGTTGTTTCAGCAAATCTTTTATGCGGATCGGGGGTTGTCCGGTCCTGATTTCGCTCGGAAGAGTCCGCTGGACCTAAAGCAATAATAATGTAATGTAATGTAATGATCGGATCTATCGTGCGCGTCTCACACGTAACAAACAGCTATGCCTTCTACAACAACAACAGTTACTACTACTATTACTACTACTACTACTACTACTACTACTACTACTACTACTACTACTACTACTACGTACTAGTAGTAGTAGTAGTAGTAGTAGTAGTAGTAGTAGTAGTAGTAGTAGTAGTAGTCATCATCATCATTATTATCATCATAATAATAATGGATGCTATACGTGCCTTATTCCTAAATCAGACTTAAAGCGCGGCGATCTGTAGCCAACAAACACGCTCACATGGTACAGACACTCCTACATGCACAACACACATTCATCACCCAAACATGTGGTGTAAAGGATAGTCGCTATCAGAAGACGGACAGGAAATCCAATGTTATTTTTGACATTTTAAGACAGTCTGAATCAAATACCATTATTGAAGGGAGAGAGGAACTTGGAGTACCCGGAGAGAATCCTCGTTGACACGTGAAAAGTCTCTTAGCTAAGGCACATAAAGTGCGTCCCCTGTGCTATTTTAAAACTCAGCCCCCATGTACGCTATTTTAAAATTCAAATATTAATGATTTTGAATATATCAAGTTATAATAACGTAGATTTTAGAGAGGTTATTTGGAGGCTTAATTCCATACCTGCCGCCCCCCGCCCCCCGCCCCCTTTCCCTCCACTCCACCTTCTGGTAAGAATTAGAAACAGAAAAGTGTGGCTGAAATGTGTGATCTTCGGCCCTTTGGAAAAAAGAAAAGAATGACATTGTATGTTTTGAAATGAATGCAGAGAGACAT
>CM072523.1:3177458-3334958 GCA_036898135.1 Oncomelania hupensis | reverse complement strand
GTTGCCGACACATGACCTCCGGAAGTTTACGCATGCGCAGAACCATCGGCAGGGTGGAGAATTTTCCGCGAATCCGCGGATTTCCGCGGAAGGCATTTGCATTTCCGAGAAAAAAATATTGAGTTCCGAGTGTGAGAAGCTGAGAAGCTACCCTTTACTGGGCATAACGGCCAAATGCGGCCGAAGGTCTAAACAGGCAAAACGTCCAAAAGCGTCCGTATCAACCATGTGGTTATATTCTCGCGTTGTTTGAAAGATTGCGAGACTTCCGGCAATTGACTTCCGGTTTATTATGTTGTGAAAACATTCGACTGCATTTTCACAAGTTTTCTCTGTGATGCGTTCGTTTTTTCGATTTTTTTTTTCAAATCTGTGTGTGTGTGTGCCTAAAAGGGATGGTTTGGATTCTTCGACTGATGAAGGGGAGTTTACAGGCTTCCATTTATCAGACATTAAAGTGAGAGAAATGGACTTGGAGTCGGAGGAAGAGATCGGTACTGACATTAGACAATTAGTGTCAGTAGTGTGCATGCATACGATCTTTCAGAGTGGCATGAAAGTGAAGAAGAGAGGGCTTGTTTGGACTTTTTAAAACTTTTTTTTTGGTATACACATGGAGTAATAAAAAACAAGACATGACAAGAGAAGTATAAAAAGGTAGATAATCAAAATAGAATTTATTTCTGTTCATTTTGCATTTTATTTCATTTTAAATCTATACACTAGTCACTAATACCTAAGATGTGGTGTTTTTACTACTAACGTACCCCTAAATATCTCTAAAATTATAAAAATTCTTGCCTGTTTACAGCTAAAAAATAGACAAACGTGTGCCCAGTAAAATTGGAAATGTGGAGTTTGTGTGTAACAGTGGGGGACCTCAAACTTTGTTAGGCCTACAAATCAAGATTCTTAACGTTTTTGAAAGACATGTGCATAAAATATTCTTTTTTTTTTGTTTGTTTCTATTCATGTTTACTTTTTACTTTTTGCTTTCAGGAGAGGCCCTAAATTACTTTCAAATTTGCATAAATTCATTTTCTTCCAGGGGGCGAATACCGGGGCTTGGCCCCTGAGCCCCTGTCGGATTTCAGAGATTTCTTGATTCAGTTGTCCTCCACCCTGTCTAAGTAATGGTTTTTTTTTGTTTTTTTTTTAGTTTGGTAAAAATCCGATCAGTGGTTCTTGAGATATGGCTTTCAACGGACCGACAAATCGACTGACAGTTTTGCTCGTTCTGATTCCCGACGACTTCAAAGTATTTCCAGATCAGTCTAGACATTCAAAAAAAGGCTAAAAATCGAAGAGGGGTGAGGATGGGGGAAGAGAGATTTTTTTCAGAGAGGGAGAGAAAGAAAGACAAATATAGAGAAACAGAGAATGTTTGATTGGATGAAGCCCTTGCTAGAAGCCACAGGACCCTATAATTTGTATCCTGTCACTTGAAGACAGTCTAGGATTGCTTACTGCTGTCGATAAATGAGGGAAATGGGGGTATCAGGAAAGACAAATAACAAATTTAGGACTTTTTATTGGAATTATATTTTCACTTTTTGAAAAATGTCTCGTTGAATTTTTTTTTTTTAACCTCTTCAATGCTGCTTGGTGGCCATCTGCATGTGTGTTGTTTGTGTATTCACTGGAGTGTACTTTCTACGGTTCTTCGTTTTCCATGATAACACTCTTTTCTCGCATTGTATGTGTGTGGATTGCTTTCTTTCCTCCCTTAGGCCATCCCTCCCCCCCCCACTCCCCGTCCACCAAGAAAAAAAGTCTTTTTACGGTAACATACGGAAGAAAAAGGGTCGGTCGGTAGGCTTACTTTCTTTTTTTTTTCCTAAACCTTTTTCACCTTGGGTGCGATTTTTTGGCTTTTTTCTTCTTTTTTTTTTTCCAGACGATCCCCCCAAAAAGTTTAGGGTCGGGCCAAAATATTATGGCCGGTCGGGATACAGACATATTTATTTGGGCCTCAGTCTTTAAAAAAACAAACATATTCTGAATGTCTATTTTTCTTTTTTTTACTATTGCGTGCACTGGTGAAACGAATTGTTGGATCCTGTTTGGGTTTTTGTTGTTGTTTTTTTTCCTCATGTCGACCCATTGTTATTTATCGTTGTGTTGTACTGTAAAGCTCCAAGTGTTATTTTATACCGTCCTTGCTGTGGCAGGCATATTGTGTACTCTCCACTCCCCTCCTCGCCCCCCCCCCCCTTTCTGACTACTCTGCCCCTTGGGTTAGGAGCCCAGTTGAAAATGTTCAAGCCAGTATGTATTTGCCTTGATGTATGTTTAATAATAAAAGGACAATGGTCCAAAAGTTTCAAACCAATATGTATTTACCTTGATGTATGTTTAATAATTAAAGGACAATGGCCCAAAAGTCTCAAACCAATATGTATTTGCCTTGATGTATGTTTAATAATAAAAGGACAATGGTTCAAAGGTCTCAAGCCAGTATGTATTTGCCTTGATGTATGTTTAATAATAAAAGGACAATGGTTCAAAGGTCTCAAGCCAGTATGTATTTACCTTGATGTATGTTTAATAATAAAAGGACAATGGTCCAAAAGTTTCAGACCAATCTGTATTTGCCTTGATGTATGTTTAATAATAAAAGGACAATGGTCCAAAAGTCTTAAACCAATATGTATTTACCTTGATGTATGTTTAATAATAAAAGGACAATGGTCCAAAAGTCTCAAGCCAATATGTATTTGCCTTGATGTATGTTTAATAATAAAAGGACAATGCTCCAAAAGTTTCAAACCAATATGTATTTGCCTTGATGTATGTTTAATAATAAAAGGACAATGGTCCAAAAGTCTCAAGCCAATATGTATTTGCCTTGATGTATGTTTAATAATAAAAGGACAATGGTCCAAAGGTTCTCCACTGGCTGCCTTAGGCGCATAGCCTGGCGCCATAGACAACTGAGCACAATCTTGGGCCACCGGGGATTGGTGGAGAATGGACCTGGTCCTTGGTGGTTGTGCTTATTTAGCTAGCACTCACCCGTCTAGGACATGAGCATCAGGATCTTTAAAGTCCGTACAAATGTAGTGCGTGCCTGCGCAGACTGGCCCTGGGTTTCTTTGCTAATTGACTTTCATAGATATTATAGCAGCGAGTCAACTGAGGTCACGTGTAAAACGTATCACGAGATCCTGTCTTAGCGATGTTTCAAAGCAACCTTGCATTTTATTGACTTCCACGTAGTGCTATAAACAGGGAAAGTCTCACACAGACAAGCTCCACATGGTTTGATGCCGTATATATACGGCTATGGTGAAATCGTGCTAGCACAGTCTACATAAGATTGACCACCACGAACTCCGATGTGAGGGGCCGGGTAGCTCAGTTGGTAGAGCGTCTTACTAGTAACCGAAAGGTACCTGGTTCGAATCCCGGATTGGCCAATGTGTGACCATATTATTTTCCCCTTACCATCAACTGGTTCGCTGGTGTCAGAATAATGTGACCAGTAGTCGCCTATACGCTTCGGTGTCGTGTGACTACAATCTACAGTTACTCCGATGTTGGCATGTTGTCATCGCGAGTTTTCGGGTCGACATTTAGGCTTCCTATATTCTTGCAAAACATGGACCCTCACAGCAGACCTACAACGAAGAATACAATGTATGGAGATGAGGTGCTACAGAAGACATTTCCAATACCATGCACATCGCCAACGACGAAGTCCGACAGACCATCACACAAGCCATTGGACAACACGATGACACTCTCACAGTGGTGAAGAAACGGAAACTCCGATTGTATGGCCACGTCGCCAGAGCATCAGTCTGGCAAAGACCATCCTGCAAGGCACGGCCCAAGGAGGCTGAAGAAAAGGGAGACAGAAAAAGAGGTGAGAGGACAAGATTCGAGAATGGACTGGCTTGACACTGAGCGATGCCATGAGGGTTGCTGAGGACAGAGAAAGATGAAGTACGCTAGTTAAACGATCATCTGCGGTGCCCCAACGACTTTCGAGTTGCGGGATAAGATAGGATAGGAATTAGGCTATGCCAATTAATGCTGATGAATATAGAAATAGAGAAAATGTTGTGGATTAGCTCTAGGCGTAAAATGAAAACACCTTCACTATGACTTGTTAAGATGTAGACACGATAGTAAAATCTTATGGATATCAACATCTTCACTATGACTTGTTAAGATGTAGACACGATAGTAAAATCTTATGGATATCAGCAAGCACTAGGTCCAATCTCCCCAATCCTCGGTCAGCCAGGATTGTGCTCAGTTGTCTACAGCGTCAGACGAATCGCCTAAGGCAGCCAGTGGGCGCCTTGAGTTAGATCCTGTATGGGCCAGCGCCTTGAGCTGCTCTTGAGCTGGAAAAGCTCTATGTAAGAACGAGACAATAGATAAACAAGATGGCAAGCCATTCAAACGTATTTCCAGACCCCCACGTGCATGGCCGATACAACAAGCATTTTCAAAAGTGTTTGTTTTCTAGGTGGTTTTGACACTCGCTTTTATCCTAAAGAAGCAAAATGAAAACGTGGAATGATGTGCCCCTGTCTGAACTACCTGCAAGCAAACCACTATCCAAATCGCCGGAGCCAATGTTTGAGATCCAGCGCACAACGTGTGTGGAAAATGGCAAAGCGCAATGACCTTGACCTTTTGAGAAAGTACACAAATGATCTGAAATACCTGTCTACTAAAACTCAACCAAATCGCGGGTCTCTACCCTAGGCAACGTTCTTGTGTGAAGTTTGGTCCAAATCCGTTCATGGCTTCCAACGGACCGACAGACAGACTGACGGACCGATATTTGGCTCATTCTGATTCTCGACAGTTTCAATGTATTTCCAGATGTGTCTGAAATAGTAGTGGGAATAGGGTCAGAGAAGGTGCGATGGGGTCAGAGTCACTTAAATAGTAGTGGGAACGAATAGTTAATTTCAGCAGGTCTGTGTAAAGAAAGTAGGACTTCACCTCGTCCACGTGCAGAGCACGCCATCCCGGAGAGATCAAAAAAGGGGGGTCATTTGAATTGTAAATATCGCACAGTAACTTCTTCAATGAACTTTACACTTACGATAGGTTTCGAGGGTTAGCTCATCTTTCGCGGCAACGAGTTCACCTGGGAATTGGCGTCGTCATTACAGTTGTTAGCAGGCCCTCGTCGCTTGAGTTAGATCCTGTATTGGCCGGCGCCTTTGGCAGCTGTCGAGTGGAAAAGCGCTCTATAAAAACAATGAAATAATACATTTATCGACCACTGTGCTTTGCTATGTAGTTTTATTTTTCCATCATAAGTGAACAAACATTTAATTGTTGTCAATACGTCAGTGAAGCAGTAATTGTGATAAAAATATATCACTTGTACAATAGGCCTACATCTTTATCTCACAACTAGGGGCGTGCAGTGATCTGAAATACCTGTTCATCTGCTTATCTCACCTGTATCATTATCTTGACTGAGACAGGCTTATCAGCAATGGTTATCAGAAATGTCTGCAATGCGGACTACTATACCCGATTATCTGGCATCCCTGAAATCTTGAGTTGCCACCTGTGCAACCGATTGTCAGGTACCGCCTGTAATCTGTATCGCCTACTTGCAATGTGGACTTCCAAGTTTATATATCAGACAGATCTGCAATCTTGACTTATATAGTCTGCCTGTTCTAACTACTTATCAGACATACCTGCAATCTGGAGCTGTCTGCCTGTACAGAACTGATTGCCAGGCATACCTGTCACCTTGATAGCGTAGCTGGTTATCGGGCCTAAGTGTATAGGGTCAGAGCAGGTGCGATGGGGTCAGAGTCAACAGGTATGCGACAGATAGAAACTGATAACTGATAAGCGTGTCATTACCCCTCGGCTCTGACAACACGGCGCACAGGTATTCCTCGTGATGACAGCTACACTACCTCCAGCCTTCGCAGTTTTCCTACACGCCGCCGTTTTTCTCACAAACCTTGATGTACTAGTCACGTCGCTGTACATTGTATATACAGTAGTCCCGTCGCTGTACATTGTACATTTAATAGTCCCGTCACTGTACATTGTATTTGTAGTAGTTCCGTCACTGTACATTGTATTTGTAGTAGTTCCGTCACTGTACATTGTATATGTAGTAATCCCTTCACTGTCCATTGTACATGTACTAATCCCGTCATTGTTCATTGAACATGTACTAGTCCCGTCATTGTACATTGTACATGTAATAGTCCCGTCACTGTACATTGTACATGTAGTAGTTCCGTCACTGTGCGTTGTATATGTACTAGTCCCGTCACTGTACATTGCAACTGTAGTAATCCTGTCACTGTACATTGTACATATAGTAATCCCATCACTGTTCATTGTACATACAGTAGTTCCGTCAATGTACATTGTACGCTCAGTAGTCCCGTCACTGTACGCTGTACATGCAGTAAATGTCACTGTTCATTGTACATATAGTAGTCCTGTCACTGCTCGTTGTACCTATAGTAGTCATGTCACTGTACAATGTATTTATAGTAGTCCTGTCACTGCTTAGTGTACATATAGTAGTCCTGTCACTGTACATTGTACATATAGTAGTCCTGTCACTGAACCTATAGTAGTCCTGTCACTGTACATTGTACATACTGTAGTCCTGTCACTGTACATTTTACGTACAGTAGTCGTGTCACTGTACATTGTATATATTGTAGTCCTGTCACTGTTCATTGTACATATAGTAGTCATGTCAATGTTCATTGTATCTATAGTAGTGCTGTCAATGCTCGTTGTACATACAGTAGTCCTGTTACTGCTCATTGTACATACAGTAGTCCTGTCACTGCTCATTGTACATACAGTAGTCCTGTCATTGCTCATTGTACATTCTGTAGTCCTGTCACTGCTCATTGTACATACAGTAGTCCTGTCACTGCTCATTGTACATACGGTAGTCCTGTCTCTGTTCGTTGTACATACAGTAGTTCTGTCTCTGTTCGTTGTACATATAGCAGTCCTGTACCTGTACATATAGTCTTGTCAATGTACATACAGTAGTCCTTTCACTGCCCATTGTACATATTGTAGTCCTGTCATTGTTGTGTGAATTGTCCTGATTCGGCTCTTTGCAGTCCGATGGACCCTGTAAGCAATGAATAACTAATTGTTCGTTGTTCATTGTACATATAGTAGTCCTGCCATTGAACCTTGTAACTATAGTAGTCCTGTCATTGTTCGTTGTTCATTGTACATACAGTAGTCCCCTCACTGTACATATAGTAGTCCTGTCACAGTTCATTGTACATATAGTAGTCCTGTCACTGGACATTTTGCATATATGAGTCCTGTAACTGTACATTGTATATATGCCAGTCCCGTCAATGTCTTTTGAAACAATCCATGTTTCACCTTACAAGAATCCTCTTCAGCGAGTTTTGCCGTCCAAAGTATAATCAATTAACATAATAAGGTTTGGCCACCACCGCCTTCACTCCACCTCCTCTTCTACCCACCTCCATCGCCCAACATTGCGCTCAATTGTATGTGGAGTTGGACAATGCGCTTACGTCAAGTTGCAAGTTGCTGCCTCGGGCGGCCTGAGTTAGTCCTTGCTTCTTCCAACGCCTTGGGTGCTTCTTGAGGTGGACCAAACGCTATGTAAGAACTGTCATATTTCGGTCTCTGTGTACCTTGGTACTTGACCTTGCATTTTGTATTTTGATGGGCGCCTCTCAGCCCAGCTCTACGTTCGTTGGAATGTTCTCGTGCATACGTTCCTTCCTGGGGAGGACAGTATTTCTGTTTGTATACTTTTCTGTGGGCCTCACTCTTTCTCTCTCTCTGTCTGTCTCTTTGTCTCTGTTTATGGCTCTGTCTCTCTCTGTCTGTGTGTCTGTCTCTGTCTCTCTCCCTCTCTCTGTCTCTGTCTCTCTCTCTCTCTCTCCTTCTCTCTCTCTCTGGAAGCATAAAAGCACTCTTAGGAACAGAGGAATTCAGGCACGTAAACAAATGAATTTATAGATTTATATCAAAACTTTACTTTCGAAAGAGTTAATTTTTTTAAACTTATTCTTAGTTTTTCGGTGGGGCAACTCTCACTGTGAATTTCAAAAAGGAACCTTGACACTGAAGTGTGTGGTCTTGGTGTTTGTTAAAGTGAGTTTAAACCCTAGATCAAAATGCTGGGACAACATTTTTAATTCACGCTAAAAGACTACTGACCATTTGCTTATGTAATTATTATTTGTTCTGATATTTGCGCAGTTTGAATCTAAACGTCGTATGCAAGCGTCGTTTGCTGTAAATATTTAGTAAATGACAGATGCTCTTGCACAAACGTCATCCCCAGAGGTCAAATGTAAAGAAACAATAAAAACCCAAAAGACGTCAGACTCACTTTAAGTAGTTACTACTCAACGCTGCCTTTAGAATGCACGGTAAGATGACAGGAGGCAGTAATTAGGGCACTGACATTCAATAAAAACCCAAGAAAGAAATAAAGGGCGGAGAAGAAAACAAAGAAGAACCGGGCCATCAACCAACCTTAAGCGCAAACTAACTTCAACAAACCAGGCGACGACATGTAGGACTCCCATTTTAAACAAAACAGATTGTAAAACCAAAAACAAAAAACTCGACTTGTAAGTCCCTGCAGTTTGCGCCCTTTGGGCCCAAAACTAACCAACGACATTCCAGCTTCCGTGCCGACCTTTGAACTCTCACAGCACGCACCTGGCTTACCTTTGGCTTTTTTCCCCCATCCCGGTTCCGTTGATCAGTGTGTGGTGTTGGGATTCCAGGTGGGTTTGTCACCTGAACTGACCCCTTTCACTGTCCAGTTCAATCTTGGTAATCAACATTGTAGGTAGAAGGCGAGTCACATGCATGTACAAATGCACCGGGTCCACAACTTGCAGCATTTAAGGGCCAGGGAAAGAGAGGGAGGGAGGCAGAGAGTGTGTGAGTGAGTGAGGGAGAGAGTGAGAAAAAGAGTGAGTGAGAAGAGAGAGGAGAGTGGGAGAAAGTGAGTGAGAGAAAGAGTGTGAGAGAAAAAGAGTGAGTGAGAAGAGAGAGAGTGAGAAAAGAGAGTGAGAAAAAAAGAGTAAGAGAAAGAGTGAGTGAGAGAAAAAGTGAGTGAGAGAATGAGTGAGTGAGAAGAGAGAGAGAGGGAGAAAAGAGAGTGAGAGAGAAAAAAGAGTGAGTGAGAGAGAAAAAGAGTGAGTGAGAGAAAGAGAGAGTGAGAGAATGAGTGAGTGAGTGAGTGAAGTCGAAACCTTTAATAGGATAATAGAATTAGTCCTTAATTAGCATTGTGAGAGAGAGGAATGAAGGGAGGGTTCCTGGATAGGCCGAGGGTTAATGCTATGATGTTGTTGTTGTTGTTGTCGTTTTAAGTTTCACAGGAGCTTGAAATCAATGGCTAGAGGGAGGTTTGATTTGGCTCAGATGCTTCTTGCTTTTATGAATGGATGTTTTATTTCTATATGCTTACTGTCTGTGTTGTGTGAATGTTACTGTCAGTCATTGTTATGCATGTACACTGTGCCAATAATATTTCCTTGCCGTTTGTTGGGGCACTACAGAATCTTAGTCTGAGTCTGAATCGTGGTGGGGCAACTGGCCTTGTGCTGAATAAGCCTCAGTGACTTTCAGTTGCACAGAACAAAGTTATGTTGTTAAAACTGTTCCCTAAAAATGTGGCATGTGACTGGGAAAACGGTGTATCACAGTCTACCAAAGATGCTGCCCGTGCCAAACAATAATTTGTGTAAGTGAGCGACGCAGCCTATGATAAACGAATAGATTGTATGAATGTGCGACGCAGACTCGTCTATGCCAAACAAATTGTATGACTGTGCGACGTAGACTATGCCAAACAAATTGTATGACTGTGCGACGCAGACTGACAAATAAATAATTTGTATGACTGAACGATTAGTTAGTTAGTTAGTCATTGTTTATAGGATCCAGCGGACTGCAAATAGCCGAATCAGGACCACAACTTGGTTGAAAAAGGCTCACCCCCTGATTCGCATAAAAGATCTTCTGAAAAAAAAAAACTAATCGTAACACTGAAGGCACTCCACCAGCCGGTCACTGTACAATAAAGGCATCCCACGAAGGGGACGCTGAGGCTATACTCAAATTTATCGAAACCCCGTTTACAAAAACAAAATAGAATATAAAAAATCATTATAAAATATTAACAAATATTGCTTACATTGGTAAATAATAATACCATAGAAAGCCCTAGTGACCGTTTGGCAGAATGCGTCCAATATTCCCAAGTTGACCCAACAGACCCCATACACAAATGAAGAGTTTGGGGAGAGTTTTCAAGAAAAAAAGGTAGGTGACTGGTCTAGCGAGGAAGATAGTAGATTGATGAAACAGAGTAGAAAAAAGAAAGAACAAACGAGAATAACAGAAACATGGGTAATTTAAAGCACTAAATTTCCACAAAGTGGGGATACTATTTATTCAGACACCCCCGGCACCCAAAAGGGGGACTGAACGATGCCACCTATGTCAAATAAATACTGATCGATGCAGCTCATGCTAAACAAATACTTTGTATGACTGAGCGAGTCAGACTTATGCTAAATAAATGGTTTACGTGACTGAGCGATGCAGTCTATGCCAAACAATACTTTGAATGCCTGTGCGATGTCGCCCGTGCCAAACAGTTTGTACGACTGGCAATTCAACGTATGCCAAACAAAATAGTTTATATGACTGTGCAATGCTGCCTTTGTCAAACAAATAGTTTGTATAAGTGAGAGACGTTGCCTATGCCGACCAAATCTTGTTTAGGCGGGTCCTGTTATAGCGTTGGCCGAAATACAGCAATCCCACACACCGTCCGCAGGAAACAGAAACGTCCTGGAATCTGGCATACAGTGATGATGGAGAGTGGGTGGGCATTTGTGACTATGAGAGTATTGATCATCATCTTCGTCGTCATGATGATGATGATGATGATGATGATGATGATGATGATGATGATGATGATGATGATGATGATGATGATGTTGTTGTATAAATTTTTATTTATCAGATTAACATAAGTTGTACTGATGTAACATAAACAATTTACGAAATCTATCATGCGCACTTCATAGATATTTTCCAAATTATCAAACCATAAAAATCATCATACTACTCACACACACATACACTTGACTTTAAACAACCATTCCCTTATAACAATTAGTTCACATTCAGAAACAATTTTTTTAAATAATGATGATGATGATGATGATGATGATGATGATGATGATGATGATCATCATCATCATCATCATCACCTTCTTCTTCTTCTTCTTCTTCTTCTTCTTCTTCTTCAGCTAAGGTTATGGCCGAAACCGTTTGGAAGCAGTTCGGGAACTTCATTGAATAATGAATGCTGTGAGAGTGTAGCAAGCTTGCATGTCTTTCAACAGGCTGGGCGGTCACTTGCCCTGACCTGCATTCCACGACATATTTTCTTCTACACTGTTGCGCTGGCCTGCGTGCCATCCTTGCGGTATTGGTAGAGAAATGCCCTATGCATATATTCCTTGTAATGGTCCTGGTGATTGGAATGTAGTCATGATCACACACACACACATACACACAGGCACCCACGCGCGCGCCCACGCACACCCAATCGCACACACGCACACACGTTAAGACTCGTGCATATTTCCGATTGCGGCTGCACAGTGTTACCTCCCTTTTGACTTTGTCCGTACTGGTTTAACTCCCCTTTCCTATTATCTACGGATTTCCGCGGATAGGTCAGCGGCATATCAGACGTCTTTGGGATAACTGGCGGTCAGACTCAAGCACCTCCCCGTGTTTGGCTCGGATTTCAAGCAGATCGCCCTTGTTCGCTGCCGAGCGCATTCACTAATGTTAGAGGGCTGCATCAGTAGGCTTAAGTATGTACGTGTATTTGTGTGGCGTGTATTCGTGTGTTTGTTTGTGTGTGTGTGTGCGTGTGTGTATGTAGGCCTACGTGGGTGCGTGTGTATGCGTGTGTGTTTGTGTGTATGTGAATGTGTAAATCTGTAGGCACGGATGTGTGGATTGTTGCTTGCATGTGCATGTTAAGTAACGTATGTGTAGGCTTAAGTATGAGTATTATGTTCTTAGTGTATGGGTGTGTGTTTGCAACAATTCCGATCCGACCTGGCATGACAACTTTGAAACTTGGCTCCAGAAACAGTTGGGCACTATACCACTATATGATCTAATCCAATGTCAACACTTCTGTAAAGTTTAAGGCACAGCAGAGAGCTGGATAGCTCTCTGGGCACAGCTCCCGGTGATGTCGGGAGTGTGGTATGATTAAGCTTACATGCAGGGCGCAGTGTCGGCGCATTCTTACAGTCGCAGTCCGCATTAGCGCCGGATGTAATCGCTGACATGCGGAGCTCGGTGGAGTTTGACCTGCAGTCCGATGGAAGAGAAATATGCAAGCTATAAATAAATAAACCGCTGGAAATGTTAGTAATAACAGTTTGTGTGAGCGAAAGAGGTAGATGGAGAAGGGGGAGGGGGGGAGAGGAGTGATGTGAGGAGGGACAGATGGAGAGATAGAGAGAGAGAGAGAGAGAGAGAGAAAGAGAGAGAGGAGGACGAGAATGATGATGATGATGATGATGATGATGATGATGATGATGATGATGATGATGATGATGATGATGATGATGATGATGATGATGATGATGATGATGATGATGAAAGAGAGAGGGCATATTCAAAAGCGTGGGTGGGAGTAGGGAGAGGTTTTGGAAAGCTGCATTGACGTCATTTTCTGTTCATAATGTATGAGAGGAGGGTTGCATGGTCTTATTGTTATCACAGAAGGTCATCTATGTGCTGTCTTTCTCTTTTTGATTCCCATCTACCGCAGAATATGCAATGAAAACCAACAAAGACGCATACAAGTTATTTTCTCTCTGCGCAAGAAAAGACAGAAGGCAAGATTCTGAGCATCAAAAATCGAGAAAGTTCTATGCTTCTCCGGCCTGAGACAACGCTAAGAAGGAAAAGCGAACTGTTCGGAAGTGCGGTTCAGTTATCTCTCTTCAATTGTTATCTCCCTCAAAGAAGCTCTCTTTTGCAAGAGAAACAAATATCTGTCATCGGTTGCTTATCGTCTGCTACAGCATAGCGCTCCGCCATAGCTATCACTTGCTGTTTTGTTGAACAAACTGTTGTTTTCATGGATCAACTACCGTCGGAAAAACTGGCTCGTTGGGAATGCCTTGCGTGTACGTTCTCTTCTTTTCCTTCTTTTACCGATGTCTCTCATACAACTTAAGCTTATGTAATTTTGAAAGGAAAAAGACTTTTTTTTTTTTTAAATCTTTAAAACGATAATCTAAACGGGGGCAAAAAAAAAAAAAAAAAACTTTAAAGGACTTTTGAATATTACTGTAATAAGGGTTTGAAAGAAAACGTTTGAAGTTAGCAGTTTAATAAATACGGTCGAACCACAAGCTCTGAAGTCTTTTTTTCCCCCGTCTTGTATTGTATGTAATTGAGGCCTACGAAAGACAAGACTTCACAGCCTGTGGTCGCACCCGCTTACAACGAAGTCCTAGGGAACATTTTACTGTAATAAGGGTTTGAAAGAAAACGTTTGAAGTTAGCAGTTTAATAAATACGGTCGAACCACAAGCTCTGAAGTCTTTTTTTTCCCCCGTCTTGTATTGTATGTAATTGAGGCCTACGAAAGACAAGACTTCACAGCCTGTGGTCGCACCCGCTTACAACGAAGTCCTAGGGAACATTTTTCCCATTCATTATACCCGAAGTTCGTTGTACCCGTAGTCGAATTGTGTTTTTGTATTTGTTCTAAAATTAGTCTTTGATGTAAGATTTACAGCCAAGAAAACGTCAAACTGTATTCTCGTCATGTTATTGCAAAAGGGTTGATTTTATTTTTGCCAGATGAGGAGGCAGGGGCGGAGGGCGCAGAGAGAGTTATGTTTTCTTTGTAAGTTATGTGCACTTTTATTCATATAGATCAGATGTTTCTTCTTTTCTCACTGTATTAAATTTTTTTATGCAATTGTGTTCTTTTAAGCATATATTGATGTACCTTTCTTTGTGTGTTTGTGTGTGTGTGTGTGTGCCATGCGTGCGTGCTTCCTTTCTTTTAGCATTCTGTATGATAATTGTTTTGTCTATAGTATAATATACACATGTCCATTTTTGTTATTTTATATGTCAAGTGTGATTGTGTCCAATGCTGCTATGTGCCTGTCTTTTTTTTTAAAGTTGAAGTTTTATAAAGTGTTTTGTGTATGAGAGATATATGACTGTAAGAACGATGGTATTTGTCTGCTTTGTGGATGTGTGTGTGGCATTGGGGCAATTTTTGATAGGCAATGTAACAGGGGCAATTTTCTATATGCTATATAACTGTTGTCATTTGGATGAATAATCTGTATTCTGCATTCTGAGTGAAGGTGCTTAGCGTTAATAATGGCATGTCAAAGTCCTTGGTTATATCAACTTTTTGTTTTCCTTTTGTGGATGCGTTCCCACATGCAATAATATTTCAGGTTCTCTGTCAGAGTGAGCTGAATCAATGTTCGTTTTGCCGCCATGTTTTTAACCCTTAGGAGACTATCGGTCTGATCTATCGGCCCTAACGTTCTCTGCCAAAAAGTCGAAGGAGCCGATGTATCGATGAGACTCGTTTTGGATTCGCTCTCAAGGAACGAAACCGGTTAATCAGATGCTTTGTTATCGGCGATCGTTTTGGCGGGTTCAGAACTATTTTCCAGTGAATTTATTATGACAATGTGAAAGATCAACGACCACCAATCGTCCACTATAGCAGTGAAATCTTATCTGATGTAATTAATTTTCTTTGTTTAATAGTATGAAAGTTAGCCTTTTTAAAGCAGACACAGTGATAATGATGCGGGTTGTGAGCCATATATTTCCTTTTTTCTAAGTGTATTGGAGTAAAAAGATAGTAACAACCTTGTATATTTTTACAAAATACACAGAAAATATTTCAGAAAATGTATAATCTTTTTTTTGTTACGTTTGAGACGCACACGATAGATCCGATCGTTTTGTTTTGCAAAGCATGCAATAACAGAGTGTATTTACCTTTGATTTGATTTTGCGTTGTTCTTAGAAGATGCTTTGTATAATGTTGATAATTTTCATTGGTCGATATTATTGAAGAATTTTCTAGAGTTACTTGTTTACTATCGATCGAAGCATGTAGATAAATCTAGTAATGGCTAAGAGATTCTTCTAATCTAAATAAAGTTATATGACGTAAGACAGTGCATAATTCCGGTGACGAGTTTTATTCTGATAGGGTGTTATTGCGTCATGCTGGAATGTTCAAACTTTCTCTCGATTATAGAGAGACTATATAAGTGGGGCACTGTGTCTGTTTAGAGAGTGAAAAAAAAAGCGATTAAGCGATATTGTATGCAGTTGTGGATATTTGCTGAATAAAGTTGGAAAACTTTATACGACGACTCCGGCCTTTATGCTGAGTGAACAGGTTGCATGGATAAACGAATCTGAATTACACTTATGAAGATTCAAGCATCGGGGCTGAATCAACAATTGATAAAAACAACAACCGTGTAACACCTTTACTTGTGAAAAGTTCCTGGGTGCCAAAAACAAAAAGAAAACGTTAGGCCTGTCACTTTCTGCCAGATCTCAAAATCACATCCTTGGTTTTTTTAAAATTAACTTTGCAAAATGATGTCTTCTCCAAAGAGATAAGAAGGGTCTTTCTATAGAAACACTAATGATGTCAAGGCCAACACATGTCAAAATGCTGATTTTACGTAATTTCTTGAGAATTTACGTCATTTGCAATGTACTTTGATTGTGTTATATCCAACGAAATTTGGTGTCTGGGATAAGAAAATACAATCTGAGTAAGCGAAGTTACGCTGTAACCGTGTTCGTTATATCCAGAACGTTCTAAGTAATAAATAAGAACAACTCTGGCAGGGATTTTTTTTTTAATCGGTTAAAGCGTTGTTCGCTGAAAGCCTGTCCGTTGTATGCGTGTTTGGCTGTATCTTTCCAACTTTGATCTTTCCTCGAGTCCACTTTTTTTTTTTTAGCTCCTCGTCCCCTTCCATCACAAACGCTTTCCGACATCCTCACCCACCGCGTACCGGGGCCCTCCTATCTCTCTTTCCATGCCAAACTGTTCCACTCTAAAATGCCAAGTGTAAGGATAGAGCCTAAGAAAGGGGAGTGGTTTCAAGTTAGGAAATTCTGTCTTTGAAAAAGCAATATATCGTAGGAAAACTGCAGTCATACTCATACTGATAGAGATAGAATCTCCAACTGCACTGCGCAGAAAATTGCAATCTTTTGCCTGAATCATAAAAACACCACTAGTGAGAGATTTACATCTTCTCGTGATGTATGTCTCGCGGCTTATCCAGCTTCTCTCTACTATACGTCTTGCACATTTTCTTCAACTATATCTCAAATGCTTGATCTTAGGAGTATAGCCGTTTTATGAGTAACGTCTAGGAGTGGCCTAGCGCTACCGCCATAATGGAGGACGAAGTAGAGGAGAAGGACGAGGAAGGAGATCCTCCTTCACACACACCCCTCCCTACTCCACCCCACTAAGGGATTCAGTTCAGTTAATCGGGTGGGTAGAGTTCGAGTTTCGCCATTGTCCAGATGTTGCGCAGATCCCAACATTTTGACGCCTGACATTATGTTAGAAGTGATTCCCATACTGGAGCAATGATTTTGTGCTTCAACATTTTCATGATTGAATAGACAACGCGAATTTTGTTTGGGACAAAAATAACCTAAAAGCTCTGGATGAGTTATTGCAACAAAGCTTTCTCCATCCATTTTAGTCTAGAATAAGTTACATTATTTCTCTTCTCCCCCTCTCCCTCTCCCCCCCCCTTCCCCACTTCTTTCAGTCTCATCACCCATCCTAGACTTTTGAAGTCGTGGGCCAAATGTTGCAACAGGCTTAACAAATTATCGTGTCTGTTTTTTGCCGATTCTACATCATTCTGCATGAAACTTCCCATTTTTAAAGAATCTGCCAGAAACCTTAACATGCCTTTGAAGCTAGGGGAAACACGGTACATGTACTTCTAATTGAACCATGTACGAAATGTTGGCTTTTAAGAGCTGGGGTAGGCGGTCAGAGGTGGGTGAGATGGAATAGAGTGGGTATTAGGAACGAGGCTTTGGGCATTTTGGGATGGATGGTAAAATGAGGGGTGTGAGTAGGGGCGTATTAAGGCATGGTGTATGGGTCGCCAGTTAGGAGTGGGCGTTGAGGGAAGGGAGTGTACCCGGAACAGGCGCAGTTGTACTAATTGATCATTGTAGAAAATGCTTTGGCGGTGAGGGTGGAGGTGGGATAGTGTATGAGAGAGAGGGGGGGTGTGTGTGTGTGGAGTAAGTTGCAAGAAATGGGGTACATTTGAGGAAAGGGAATTTTCAGTTGATATGTTTGTCTGATTACCACCCAAGAATAGCATAATTTGGTGAAGTGTGTAGCCAACATGGCGAGATGTCGAGGTTATAACTAGTATTATTATCATCAATTCATCATCATCATCATCATCATCATCATCATCATCATCATCGTCGTCGTCGTCTCGTCGTTGTCGCCGTGTTCGTCATGACCATCAATTATATCATCATCATTATCACCATCATAGCTGTGTTTCTGTTTATTAGAAGAAAAAAAATGTTTATGTGCTTTATGTGTTTCCATTAATTGATTCATTTAAAATCGTATTCATTTAATTCTCCTCATTCTCATCTTCTTCATCGCCATCATTGTCATCAATGTTTTCTTCACTGTTAGTTTTCCTGCAGCTTGAAATAAACAGGCGCATTGCCGGTTCTAAGTATATTTGTTTTGCAGTGGTCTATACCACCATTTATATTTTGTTTGATAACATGTTAATTTTGTAATGAATTCTAACTGTCTTATTTTCCTGTCTTTGTTTCTCAGGTGGTACGTGACAGTCTCGTGACAGCATGCAAGTGTCACGGAGTGTCGGGTTCTTGTTCCATCAAAACTTGCTGGAAAGCCTTGCCGGATTTCGACCTTATTGGAGCCACGTTGAAGCATCGCTATGCTTTGGCAGTTGAGGTAAGATGTAGGAAAATATAGTGGTCACAGACCATTTTTGCCACTCATTTTAGGGGAGTCTTAATTCCGAAACTATTTTCTGTTTTGGTTGAGGCAAAATTAATGTATACTATCTGCATGGTACCATCAAAAGTTTTAGAGCAGTATCTGTATGCTTTAGCATTTGATCTAAGATTAATGCTAATGTTAGGACGTACTTATTAAGGTTAGCAAAACACACGTCAAGGCCGTCCTAACGTACTGGAAGGCTTTGCAAGATTGAGGCCTGGGGGTCCATGCCTATAGGTCATTGACTATACAATTTTAAGGAGATAAATCCCATTGATCATTTTAGTGCCTGGTTGATGGATTTGTTGATCGAGTAGACTCCCTTCACTTCATCTTTTTTTTTTAATTATTTATCTCTCTTTTCCTCCCTCTCTCACCCCCAATACGCGCTCACACACACAAACGCACTCTCTCTCTCTCTCTCTCTCTCTCTCTCTCTCTCTCTCTCTCTCTCTCTCCGCACAATTTTTAACAAGCGCATTGATTTTGTAGGTGAAGAGGCGGAAGCGGAAAAAGGAGTATGTGTTACTACCCATCCAGCCGGGCAAGGAAAGTTTCGCCAAAGACGAATTGATCTATTACGTCAAGTCTCCAGACTACTGCTATCCGGATGAAATGACTGGCTCTGTTGGAACCAGGGGAAGGTGGGTAGATCCTTTTTAATTACCCAGGGGGAGGTGGGTAGATCATAAAATTGTTTGATGAGGATAACAAAAATGAAGATGATTAGGAGGAAAAAAAGTTGTGATTTTTTTAATGTTTCATTTTATTTTATTTTACTTTTGTTCGTCACCCAAGCGGGTAAATTTCCCTCTACCTTCTCAGCGACAGTGCGGCAGCCGCAAGACCAGCGCCAACTAGGACAGGGTGACCTATAGTGGATGCTGGGTGTATTGATATAAGGTTTCTGGAATCCCACCTTCTAGGGCATGAGCGTCAAGATCTTAAAGTAACGATGGTGATATTCTTAATGATCCTGAAAGGAATAATGATAATGATGATGATAATGACGATGACGATGATGATGATAGCAATGGTGATGATATTACGGATGAAAATGTATTGATGAAAACTGCGATGAAGAAGGGGAATAATTATGGTAATTATGGTTACTGATAATTATAATCATATTCGATACGACTAGCGCGCAAGTAGAACCAATGCCAAACGACATTGATGATTCTACTGCTTCAGTTTGATGCTGGCTAGCAACGATCAGTCAGTTGATCCGGAGTGTCTACTGGAAGAAGAAGAAGACTGCAGTGACCACTATCAGCACCTCTGCCATCAACTCCC
This sequence comes from Oncomelania hupensis, assembly GCA_036898135.1. Lineage (NCBI taxonomy): Eukaryota > Metazoa > Mollusca > Gastropoda > Littorinimorpha > Pomatiopsidae > Oncomelania > Oncomelania hupensis. The sequence goes on along the minus strand of CM072523.1, from coordinate 3,315,514 downwards.
CAAACCCACATGTTACTACTTTCTCCGTTTTATTCCAGGGTGCGTGACCACATGTGGAATGGTTGACATTTTTGGCCCACTACACTAAGGCGCCAGATGACTATTTGATCAACTAATTGTATTGATTTATCGGTTTGACCAATTGCAGGTTGTGCGACCCCAAAGCGGAAGGGTCTGGGAACTGCGGTCCTATGTGCTGCGGGCGGGGCGCAGTCAACTTCACGATGGAGGTACAGGAGCGCTGCGAGTGCAAATATTACTGGTGCTGCTACGTCAAGTGCAAGACCTGCTCCAAAGTGCTCCACCTCAGCAAGTGCAAGTAGCTCCGTGGAGCACGGTGGAGAAACTCTTACCAGGAGGCATTCGTGCTTGAGCGGAGAGAGCGGCATCTTTACTTGGAGACTGTAGTCGTCCTTAAAACAAGGAAGAAAGATGTGAATGGTTTGTAAGAGCCAAGTGGATCTATGCCTACATACTATATACTTGAGAAGAACCAAGCCTGTTTACTATGAGTTGTACTTGAAAGAAATGACCTTACTTACTTAACTGGAGGACAGTCTTGATCTTGACCTGCAGCTGGTCCTTGATTGGACGCTGAGCATTTACGCCGAAAGAAATCCAGCGGGTGGGTTTTGAAAGAGAAAAGAAGCGGACAACGCGAAGTTAACAAGAGAAATATAGAAAGTAGATTTTGGTAGCTTGCTCCATCATTGAATGTTTGTAGAACGGAGAGACAATGAGGTTGCTTTTTTCTCCAGTGGTTTTGGTATTCACATCTTGCCGTCGGCCGTGGACGATTGTGTGTTGACATTGGACACATTCTGTATGCTGTCGTCACAAATAGCGTGACGTTGTAGATATTGTGACGTGTGCACAGCGAGCAGTGATGTCACGGCATCTGATTGTGAGATTATCGTTACGTTATCAAGCTGATTTCGCAGCCAGTGACTCCACTAAATGACGTAACCGGGGGTTCGCGTAGTTGAGGTCAACCCTCAGCCGTCCCCCGCGTGGGATGTCTTTATTGTAAAGTGACTGGCCGGTGGAGGGCATTCAATTTTCCCACTGGGGTTGTTTCAGCAGATCTTTTATGCGGATCGGGGGTTGTCCGGTCCTGATTTGGCTCGGAGGAGTCCGCTGGACCTAAAGCAACAATAAATCAATCAAATCAATGACGTAACAACATTCGACTGGCAAATGGACAGAGGAAAAAGACCGTTTTCGTGAGAAACGTCTTTGGTTGAATGACTTTCATACAATTATGATGTAACTAAGGAATACCGCGACTTCGTATTCAAAAGAGATCTTACACCCCATTTAAAAAAACAAACAAACAAAAACAGAAACAGTGACGTAATGTAGAGACATTTTTACGTCAACTGTGGATGATGTCAATGTACTGAACTAGTTTTGCTTCTTTTTTCTTGTTTTAAATAATTTCATGCGTATCTGGTGACAGTGACGTCAAAATTCAAACTGCCTGTGTGTCATCGCTTTCATGAGTACTCGTTACCTCAAATCATCATTGTAATGGAGTCAAGTGACATAGTGTTTTTGTGTACAACCTAATGTGTTATTGTGGTTGTAACTGACGTCACTGTGTTGCTGGGGTGGTTGCTGTTGTTGTTTTGTTAACTTCAAGTTGTTATTACATTTTCATTTACTGCCAGCTATGTTGGAAGATGTCCGTTTGGCTGTCATGTAAGCTTTTTTGTGCAAATTGCAGTCTAATATATTTTCTGCAAACCTTTTACAAGATGATATAAATAATAATATATGTACATGATGTTTGTACAATTTATGTATCAGATTCATACAATGATATAATTATAGTTGTTTTTGTTTTGTTTTGGTGTTGTTTTTTTCTCAGAAACTTCATTATAGCAAATTACAGAGTGTAATTTACGACTTTTTTTTTTTTTTCTTTTTTTTTTTTAGCTAAAGGGAGAGAATAAAGTTTCAGCATAAAGTTGTGAATGGGTTAAGTCCCTTGCTTGACCTTTTAACACTACGTGTACTACGTTTTGGTTTGGTTTTTTTTTTACGTCAAGCATCCTTTACAATAAAGCCCCCAATAAAGTACTATTCTAAGTACCATTCACTGCTATTGCACACGACCTTTTGAAAGCTCGGGCAAGACGTATAGATTCACGTTTTGCTAAAATATCTGACACAAAAATGTATTAACGAATAATGAAATAGTCATCTCCTAATGTAAATTTGACTTCTTTTTTTTTTCTCTCCACTTAAAAAAAAATCTAAGTGCCTTTTCTTATTTTTTTTCTTTTTAACTTATAGTACAATTATCTACCTTAATATTTTTACACAAATATTATATCACGGTAACGTTCTTGCCATTTTCCTAAAATATTGCAGATATTTATACTGTTGGTTATAACTTTCCAGTCTTACGTACTAATGGCATTATGTATTACTAGTTAAGTGGTTTGCATTATGGATTTTGTTAATGGAATTTGTAATACATATACTTAAGATACTTTGATACTTTATATGTATACCATACTATGCACACCCTTGCCTTAATTGTATATTTCCGTATCGTAAGTGTACTTTTTATGTACTACTTGTCACACAGATTTATACAAATTGTATGTTTTTGTCTGTGTGTGTTTTGCATGTTGCGTGTTCGTTGGTTGGTAAAATGCACTTGAATGAAGAAGTCTGGTACAATTTTGATGTAAAAAGTTTTATTTGTTACAAAATACCTCATGCGTGTTTTCAAAGGACTTCTAACTATTATTTTTGTAATAGAAACTTGATGCTTGAATATAATGTGTGTGATGTTGGTTTGTATTGGATATCAACACTTTTTTCCAACATATAGGAAGTGGTTTAGATTTTGATTACTTACAAATTAAACTGTTCAAACAAATATACTCAACCACACCTTTACTGAAGATCTTTTTTTTTATTTGAAATTAAATATAATTAGTCATTTTAAATAATGATTAAATTATAGGTTTTCTTAAATCTTTAACTTTAAACTACATTTGCTCTATCCAAAGCTTTATTAACAGTTGGAATCTAGAAGGTAATATTTGAAAATTAGTTGCTCGTCTTTTTCTTTTTTCTTTTTTTTTAAATTTAAATGAGAGGTTTTATCAATTTATGATGATCATGGGTGGGCATACAATGATTGTTATAAAGGCATTTATCATAATAATGTTGTACATAATCCTTTTCCATTAAGCATTGACTAGTGTACATAAGTAGTCTGTCATGCAATGTTTAATAAATTGTGTCACATTTAAAAGTTGTGACACACACACATATTTATATATATATAAAATCATGTCTTCCTATCAAAATTTTAATTTTGTAATATTTGGTGAATTTGAATTTTATTTTGGTAAGCAAACATTAATGTTAATATGCTTTAATTTGCATTAGAAATAACTATGTGTCCTTTGATGAGCTTCTGTATGTAGAAGAGTCTGTATGTTTATGTGTCTTTCAGTCACTGTTGCTGCGTGTTGATGCCTTCTATATCAGTCATGTATTTTAGGTCTATGTGTTTTGTTTCACAGGACATACATTTTTAAAATATTGTTTACTATTGTTGGTGGTGGACAAAGTGTAACCCATTATACGTAATCATGACAAGGTGTTATGCAGGCAAACCAAGCATGCAACGATTCTGGGAGTTGATTTGTAAATACAGTGTTTAACCTCCTATTCATACCACAAACATTCAGTAATTTATTGAAATTCAAAAAACAAATTCGTATGTGACAAATTTGTCAAGTATGTTCCCTCTTTGTGTGCCCATCTATCCTCAATATAATTGAATTAAATTTCAAAATTATTGACAGCTGTTGCAAAAAAAAGTGTTATTAAAAGGTTGCAGATGTATTTTTATCAATCCTGTGTTTTTGAGTTGGGTTAGTTAGGAAAAAGCGCTATATAAATATGTTTATTATTATTATTATTATTATTATTTTGTCCTGAAAGAGTTTTATTATACAGAATTAGGCTATAGTAAATTAAATTGAAATGTTTTTTTTTTCATTTAATTTTACCCTGATAGTTCTATCGTACAAAATTAGGTCAAATTTTGTGTACTTAATTTTATTTTTGTCCTGAAATAATTATATCATACCAAATTAGGCTTTAATAAATTAAAACTTATCTTCATTCGATTTCATTTTTGCTCAGAGATGGTTTTATCATACAAAATTTGACTTCAGTACAATCTTGTCTATTTAGTTTCATTTTTTGTCCTGATATTGTTTTATCATACAAAATTAGGTTTGTAATAAAATTGTTTCCTTATTAATATTATTTAATTTACATTTGGTTCTGAAATAGTGTTATTATATACAATGAGATTTTTAAATAAATACTTTTGTTTGAGTTCCTGGAATAACTGCAAGATGTATATATACATTTGCCAACAGGTCATTGGAATTTTCCCCTGCTGCAATAATGTGGAAATTAGTTAGGGGATGGCGACTGAACTGTCTAAAATCACAATGAGCGGACGCAAGTTAAATGGAGGCTAAACTATCACCATTATGAGTATTTGAACTTTTGTTTTTTTTTTTTAAATTTATAAAATCATTATAGTACAAGAATGTTGAGAATTTTTTCCCCATAAAATTATTTCACCAGAATGTATTTTTCACAATGCAAGTGTATTCATCTTAAATTACATTTCTTTTATTGTAAAATGTAAATATATATGCATCTTTGAAAGTCAATCAAGGAGGGCTCATAAAGTTATCTTGTTTTCTTTATGCTACCATGTAAAGTTATGAACGTGCCTTTATTTTCAAATTTGAAGTAAATTCTCTCATTATAATTTTTATTTTAATCACCATCATTGTTTTAAATGATTTTGACACACAAACACAAAGCCACCAAACACACTATTTAGAAGATATTTAATAATCTACACAGACTTTTCGTACTACAGGAGAAAAAAAAAAGTTCAACTATGTGGTGTGATTTGCTTCAATGTAACGTAGTGTATATATATATCTTACACTGCAATAAACTATACTGCACTTGTCAGGCTTGCCTGCACTCGGGTTTGATCCAACAAGTATTGAGGAAAGGATGGGAGAATTTGAATTTTTAACCCATTAGAGTGAGTCGGAGGCCATTTTTCAAGCTTTAACACTAGTATGACAGTTTCAAGACTGTATTTAATCCACATCATTGAGATGCAAGTTCTCAAATAAGCATATACGCAGCTTGAAAAAACGTTTTGAGTCATGAACCAGGCCCACAGAAACAGTCACAGCAAGGCACTGATAGTGTTGAGCCTCCTCGTCCCCTCTCATCCTCCCACCCCAAACTGCCAGGTTTTTTCCCGCCGGTAGTACTCTTAATTCACCTACTGTCTATGACAGAGGACCTACACAATGGTCGGACACTAAGTTTAGATTCATGATTATTGCTTTAGGTCCAACAGACTGTTCCAAGCCAAATCAGGACCAGACAACCCCTGATCCGCATAAAAGATCTGCTAAAACAACCCTAGTGGTAAAACTGAAGGCACTCCACCAGCCAGTCACTTTACAATAAAGACATCCCACACAGGGGACGCTGAGGCTATACTCTAACATAGGGAACCCCCGTTTACAAAAACAAAATGGAATACAAACATCATTATAAAATATCAACAAAATACATACATTTAAAATGCCTACATTGCTAAATAATAACATCATAGGAAGCCCTAGTGACCACCTGGCAGAAAGCGTCCAATATTCCCAAGCTGATCCAACAGACATCACACACAAATAAGGAGTTTTGTCCCGGAAGAGTTTTCAAGAAAAAGGGTAGGTGACTGGTCTAGCGAAGAAGAAGATAGTATAGCAGATTGATAGAACAGCAGGAATGAGAAAGAACAAATGAGAAAGACAGTGACAGTAGGAATTTGAAGCATTAAATTTTCAGAAAGTGGGGATACTATTTATACTGAAAACCCCCGGCATCCCAACGGGGGTAAGTTTAGATTCAATTTTCACCAATGTTAGACACTTACATATATGAATATATCCGCAGATAGTCATCCCTTAGCGTGACGTAGACATTTTGTAACTTTTTAACCACTTTTGATCTCGACCTCAGAACCACTTTGAGAGTTTGGGAAAAAGTGCTCTTTCAGTTTTAACGGATTCATTATTATATTCTTATACTCAATGAGACCCTCCACACAACCTGACAAAAGATTTGATGCAAAGGGCAAACAGTGTTGTCTTTTTTTTCTGTCCGTAGCTCTGTTTAACGCATGATATATTATTATATGCTGTACCATGAATCACTAACTATGCAAATAGTTCAAATAGTTATTTTCTCCTGTGTGGAAATTCGCCCAAATTCTCATTCGTGCTCTTTTGCCAAAACATATCTTGATGCGGTTTTTTTTTTCTTCTAGATCATATAATTATAATGTTGTCAACAAGCTGCTTTTGTGTACATATTCTAAAAGACAGACATAAACTACTAGAATACGATTTTTTTAAAATAAAAACGTTTCTGAAACATACGGCGTTGATCTTTCCCTTGTCCAGAGCTTTACAAGATTGCCTTTTATACATTGTAAATGTTTTATACATTAAAATTGTTTTTTGACATTGTTGAGGAAACACACTTTTTTTTTTGTTAACATTATTCTCAACATAATGCAACATCTTTAAAACAACGGTCAAGCAAGTGTGAAGAATTCTAATTTCTTACTTTTATTGGTGAATATCGTATGAAATTTTACTGAAGCTTGCAAGTTGATTCTAGATATTTGTATTCTTTAACTCTGCTGTGATTGGAACAAAAAAAAAGAGAGCTATATGTTTATATTATTATTTTATGTTCCGTCATAAAGAAGCAACCACCTAGGGCAAGAATCCAGATTATTATTTAATTATTATTAACCTAGTGTGGCAACAAGTACTGTAAGATTATTTGTATTAAATATTATTACTATTGTGGACCTAGTGGGTTGAATACTAATCATCTTCATTATTAAAGAAGCAACATAACGAAAAAAGAATGACATCAGCATTTAGGAGGCCGTTCCTATCTAAATTTCTCCATACTAAGGCATTACTATGTTTGCAATTATCACCAATATTTTAGTTTTCTCAGGACAATAACTATCATCCTACATTATCACCGTGTCATACAGTTGTAGCTCCACTCCAACTTTTTGTATTTTGAGTGGTCACTACATTGGTTTTCTTCATGCAATAAAATTTACTGTTCGTTAAGGGCGTTGTTCCTTATGCGTGTATGTGCGCGTCCATCTAGGCATGTGTGTGCATATTTATCTATAAGTTGGTGTGTGCGTGTCTATGTAAGTTTGACACTAATGTAATGAGTGCCACCGTGTGGGAGAGAGAGTGCTAAAGAATATAACTGTAGCAATGTCAACCACGAGGGAATAGTTTTAATAGTACTTCGGTGTAAAACAAATTGCCCTGCTGTACAGCTAACGTTCAAAAGATATGGCCGATACAACCAAAAAAAAAATAAAAATGATGAGATGGAATAGACAGGAAAGAAAGGAGGAAATAAAAGGTGAAAAAAAAATCAATCATACTGATATATCAAAATCAATCATACTGATGTATCAACAAGAGACATTAGTTTTTGTAAAAAGTCAACTTGCTTTTTCTTCATGTGGAAACACTCCCAACACACACACACACACGTAACAACTTCTAGTTTGCACCAAGTACACAATATTACTATTACACACCCTTTTACGCTCATCAATATTAAAACATGCAAATCTCACTAGCTGTGTTGTGGTATTTTATACGCCACATTAAAAAAAATCAGTTTATCAGTAGTTCAACGCAGGATACAGTAAAACAATTGCTTACACACACACATGCTGACGTTCAAGCTCTTGTTAAGATTTTATGATAGTTATTACTAAATCAGTTCGCTATGTTACACACTAAGCATCCTGCTAAACAAAACAAAAAAAAGCCATGGAAAAAAAAGTACAATCGCATTGAACAAAATCACAACAACAAGAAAACATGCTGTGAGACAAGGCTGATGCTTGACTGCATACCGTTCACACAATCTATTTTATTCCAGGGGAAGATCAGTTAAAATCTAAATAGCATTTTATAAGCACCATTGGTCTCCACTAAGAATCTTCTACGATGACAATTTCTAAACTGTAAAACTCGAGAGGTTTGGGTGAATCATACACTCCTCTTCATATGCATAAGTCAACAACAAAACTACTAAGCTTTTTCTAAGTTCGTTTGTGCACTAAACTCTTTGGAGATGCTACGTCTTTTAATAAAATAAACTTGGTTCACACACTGCAGCATTTACTATTGTTCTTACACCCACTAAGCAAACAAGTCAGGCTAAAACAAAAGTTAAGAGGACCATCCTGTTGCACCTCTCTTCCTTCACATTATATTAAAAACCTCAAAATGTGGGCACGTTTTGTACAAATCTTGCCCGTTAAGAGATACCCTCTTTATTTTATAGCCAGCGACAGAAAATCCCACAGATGTATTTGTAGAGATCTTCACTCACCTCATAAAATAAAACACAAGGTAAATTTTCGCCTTCTTCATCATCATCAGCTTCATTATCAATATTATCATTATCATCGTCATCACAGTGTGCTGCAATTGAGGAGTCCACTAACAATGATGAAGTCTTACAGTCCACAACGTAGAAAGTAATTTACACATTTCACAATGTCTCTCTCTTTACGCTAGTCCTGTCATCTGTCAACGTTTTGTTGCGCCCTCCAACTAGAGTAAAGTATCCAAAAGCAACAACAACTCCAATACATTTCCTTTTATCTCAATTTATATTAAATAACATTTGCAATCAAGTTTTGTAGCACTTCGTAATGTAGGAAAAAAACAACAGTAAATTTATCTTTCAATATATCTAAATTGACAATAATAATAATTTTAACAAAATAAATTACTACTACTACTACTACTACTACTACTAATAATAATAATAATAATAAGTGTCTCATTTATTTTTTCTAAAAAATGTTCTTGGACCTGCTGTAATATGCTGTAATAGGTTTCCTTAGATCTGAATTTATATGGACTAATAAAATTTGACTACTCCTTTAAAGGAATGAACCTAAGTAAAAACTAGCCAAATGGACATTATACATTATCGGCATCTTGCAGTGGAATACGTCCAACGAGATCTATTCAATGTTTCCAACAGCAGAAGGCGAGTGAAACATTGAATTGATCAAGCTGGAGATATGTCATGTTCCACGCCAAGATGCAAATAACATTAATGTATCCATTTCATCAAATCAAAATATAAATTGAAAATGTGCCGAATGGAGACTACTGGGGTTTTGTAAACATCCTGTACAGAAGAATTGTACATTTTGCCAGTAGCAGCAAGAAGACAGCTCTATCCTGTAAACTTACTGCCGATTTAAGCACTGACTCAAAGGCAGGCTCATGCTGACATGCGTTTCAAACAATGCCTTGCGCTGTGCAGTTTTGTACTTTTTGCCGATAGACTAGATCTAGTTCGTCTTCAAAACATAAGACCGTCAGGATTTTTGTTCTCTTTCTCATGGACAACAGTCATACATAATTTGTGTAAGTATTCTTACGACTTTGATATTCCACACTTTGCTATAAAAATTGTCATCTGTGATTGGTCAATTACTGTTTGGTATCAGTTTTAGGCACACTCTAATCTATCTGGCCAATGAAAATGCAAGACACTTGCATAAATCAATACATTTAGTTTGTCTCACCCATCTTCTAACATCCAACTCGAACACCTAGTACCTGCACCAATTTTGGGGGGTGGGGAGGGTGGAGTGGGAGGGAGATAGGGAGGGTGGGGGGGTCCTGAATTTCTATTCTAATAATACTTTGACTGTAGTTCTTACAAGAAACCCACTTTCCCACAAACTGATGCTTGGCAAAAATCAACAACTAACCTCTTGGAAAGCTACCCTACAGCCAAAGTTGCCCACAAGTGAATCAGGTGCTAAAACAAAGACCCACCTATTACTCATGCCTCCACACAGGCAATGTTGCCAGATACTTCACTCCATTGCCAGTCTGCAGAGCAACCCAATCGATAAACACCAAGATAGTTGTGCCTTCTGCAGGTAATCGGACATGAAGTCCTATCATAATACAAAACTACCCTGATCATAACTGCTAGACAAAGGTTACCAAACAATCAGATTGGAAATCCGCAAAGTAAAACTACCAACCGAGGTGTTGTTTGTAATATACTGATTGACGCTAACCCAAAGCCAAACATCAATACACCCACAATGAACTATAGGTCCTTATACTCTTTCCTGGGTGGCACTGCTCTTGCATGGGTTTGCTAAGAACGTGGCCTGAATTTGGCCCACATTGGTGACCAATAAAACCCAAACACGAACAATCCAAACAAACAGTACAAATAAGCTGAACGTATTGTGCCAACGACTACTGCAATACAGATTGTTCCACAATGATGACGCAGCTGAAAATTCGCAATGATGAAAAAGGCCAGCTGAAAATGATCTGGTCAGACACATGACAGTAATCAACGTCTTTCCTTTTTCCTCAGATGAGGACAATCCTTTTCCATTTTCATGCGAGTAAACAAGGTGTTCTTTGTTCTCTGTATTACAGTAAGTCATCTTTCTTTGTATGAAACCATTCTTTCTTCGATAGCAAGCTAGCAGCTTTTAATGACCCCACTCTTCCTTCATTGTAGGACAATAAGTCATCTTTTATGTATGAAACCAATTTCCTTGCTCGTTCTTAAAACAATTATTCCTTTTGTTCCATGTAGTCCTTGTCAAGATAATGTATCACAAACACAGGCTAGGTCAGTACATAGTACCCTAATGTATATATATAATGCAGGCAGCAAAATGTGGCCACTCGCCATTCACACAGCACTACTACAGACGTCATGAACATAGTTGTACATAGTACAAGTTATCCGCATTCATCCAAGATTTATATATTTAAATCGATTTCTTTTTTTTTTTAAATTGTAGATACAACAAAACACTGAAATTGCTGCTGCTAGAACATGACACACAGGAGTAAATAAATATATCGGGAAATGAAAAATAAACTGTGTGTTGAACACTGCAGAAAGAAAGTCAGACTGCAGCAGTAAAAGCCAATATATAATCATTAGACACAATCCTCCAACGGAAATGATTAGAAAGGTGTCTATCTGTTATGTCTCCATTCTAGGGGGGAAACTGCTAAATCATTAGGACATGTACCATCTTCATTAGGTGTTGTCGTTCAGGGAGAGATCTGTTATGTCTCCATTCTAGGGGGGAAACTGCTAAATCATTAGGACATGTACCATCTTCATTAGGTGTTGTCATTCAGGGAGAGACAGGAAAAATCCCCATCGTTATTGTTGACCCTGAGGCGAAATGAGATGGGTAGATAAGGGCACAAGTATTTATGCACGTCATCCTTGTTAGCTACAATCCTACAATCAATGGAGGACGCGACAACCACCACAACAATTTTTTTTTTAAATCAATCTTTATTTTGCCGCCTATGAATCGGGCTGGGACGAAACAGTGAAAGCATTTTCAAACAAATTCTTAGAGGATGCCATCTGTAGAGCATGGGGCTATCGATAATTATAAATTTACTTTTAATAAAAAAAAAAAATCCCCCTGAGGGTTGAGGCAGCGATAGGAAAGTTATCCATCGTTAGTTTCTCCTTAGAAACACCAAAGTAACGAAAACATGCAGGACAAAGACTTTACTAGATACATTGCTTGCAGCAGCCAAGGAAGCGATATATTAATACTATCGATCTACTTCCTCAGCAAATCAGTTGACCATATATATTAATCTTCTGCGGGTCTTCATAGAAAGTTCAACTGGGGGGAATGGGTGGGGTGGGGAGGAGGGCAAGGGAGAGGGGAGGTGGGGGGGGGGAGGGGACATAAAATACTGGCTCACTTAATAATAGTTAAATATTTTGTGAAGAAAAAAAAAACACTGCCCCTATTATTATTCCATATTTATAAAACTGTAAAAAATAATAATGTAAAAAAATTGAATAAGAAATAAAGATATGTTTTTGGGAGAAAACTCAGTCCTTACAGCTAAGACTCACATGCAAACACACCACAAACCTAGTATTGTTTTACATTTCACTAAATCTGAACCACCTCACACAGCAACATATGCCACTAACAGCCATGTGAAATACCTTTCAGTTCACATACTGCCTACATGAGAGAATAAACTGTTATTATTTGTAAGCATCTCACATATCTAAAATGTACTACGGTGTTTCTGGGTGATCCTTGCAAGCCAGACATTAGAATCGGGAAAGCTGGAAAAGGATGGGAGTGCGAGATGAGGCTTCTCAACAACTGTAAAACATCACCATCTTGTCGCTAGTACACCACTCGCACATCTAGAAACTCCAGCATCTACACTTTTGCTTTGGGTTTAAATTGTTGATTTCTGGGGTTCAACACACCCCAAATAGCAAGAAGGAGCGGACCAAATTCAAATGTCACTTTTTAGAAACAAAATGTCAGTACAGTTGTGCGAGAAAAAAGGTCAATTTCTATGAGGTGTTGGTTGGGATGGTGAGGGAGAACAGGGAGGGGAAATCAATTTATTGTCACAGTTCCGTTCAATTACAAGAGGATTGTAGTTGAAAAGGAAAGCAGTTACACGGCCTTGCTATTCATCTGTTGCCTTGAACGGACGGTCTTGCATATTCTACGAAATCGTCGATCAGGACTGGCCAGGCTCCTGCAAAACAAGGAGAATAAAATCGTATTAAAATAATTTCAATCGACTAATTTTACACACACACACACACACACAAGAAGTTTATTCAACAGGAGTGGTGCTCTTCATTCCTGTTCGTGGCACAAAGGAAAATGAGTCAACCTCCACATGGGCCAACCTTTCCTTTGGGCTTGGCAAAGAGCATAGTAAAAAAAAGCATAGACTGTATGAAGGTATATGCCTCAACACACATATACTTCGCTTAGGCTCAGCATGGCCTCTTCCAGAGGGGACACACAAGTGTACACAGTCATAGGCAACCACATCTTCACCTGCGTGCAAAAGTAGTGAATGGATTATTTGCATCCACTGTCAAGGCGTCATTATCAGGGTTCTTACCCAAAAAGCACTTCAAAATTCCAAAACTTTTCCCAAACTTTTCCCGACCATATTTTCAGAAATTTAAAGACCTGTCAGATACAAACTTACCTATTTAATATTTGATATTCAATGACAAAACAGTTTAGTTTTCCCTCAAGAGCATGGACCACATGGTATAACTACACAAATTTACCAAAGGTGTTCTGCAAGCTTTATTATATTACAGTTCAGTGTCAATTCTTCTCAATTCAACGAAAATTTCTGATTTGTTGATTACTTTGTTTTGAATTCAAGTGTAAAGAACACTTTAAACTGTTGAATCATAAGACAAATACAGTGCTGAATTTATTTGCAAATATTATTTATCCTTTGTTGTTGTATGAATTTTGAAGATTGTGAGATGGTGATCAGAAGAGCGTTCTACTGGTTTTTGAGTCCACTGATCTTATCTTGGATAAGTATATCCAGTTCTTGGGCCTGCTTGCGCTTTTCCTGTGAACGCTTCCTGAAAGCATTGGACTCTGCAATGAGTGTGAGCTTAGCTTTTTTCTCTGCCTCTTCTGCTTTCAGATCGGCCGACCTCTCCAGAGCTTCAGCATCCGCAACAGTGCGATTCTTCTTGGATTTGAGATGTTCAATTTCTGCAGCCAACATTTGTATTCAGGTTTTGCTAACCATAGCTCATTGAAGGAACAAACGCCCGACATTTTGTCAACCTCAAACTCGCAGGAAGAAGAAATACGCGGTTCCCGGATGTTGAGCAAGGGGAAGCAACTATCGATTACAACTTTACTGGCGAGAAAACGAAAGTACGATTGTACTCCGACGATCGCGTCATGATCGCTTGGGTTTATTACGGTGAAAAAAAATTAAATAAAAATCCAAACTACGTACATTTTAAATCAACACTCTTATTTATTTTTGTGTTCTATTGCAAATTTCCCAAACTTTTCCCAAACTTTAGACACAAACTTAGTTTTCAAAGACTTTCCAGGGCCTGGAAAATGTATTTTATTATTCCCAAACTTTCCAAGACCTTCAAAGACCGTACGAACCCTGATTATGCACAACATTTGGAAGTGGTCTCTTCTTGTCAAATGTCGACCCTAGTATTGCTGTAAGATGTAAACATAGGGAGAAAGAATCTAACTGCAGCTGTCTACTAATATTCAACGACATTTAGATGGGAGATAATTCTCTCAGTTCGATCCTGTTGCAGCGAGCAAAAGTGGACCATTTAGGTACATTGTTTTAAAAAATTGCGTTTTCCCGCCATCAGTGCAAGAAATTCCAAAACCTGGATGTTATTATGAAATATTATGAATCATCACATTACATTCTTAAAATGTTGAGTTACAAAATTGAACAAGTAAACAAGAAAATTATCAAAGAAGGACAAACAAGATGAACATGTTTGGGAGGGAATTACACAAAGGGAAACAACTCTTACTATACAGAAGATTAAGAGTAATAGAGGAGGAGAAGTAGAAGACCTAACTTGAGTTATTGGTAAGACTTATTTAAGATAATAATAATAATAATAATAATAATAATAATAATAATAATAATAATAATAATAATAATAATAATAATAATAATAAGAAGAAGAAGAAGAAGAAGAAGAAGTTATTATTATTCTTTAGATTTTATTTAATTGTACACAAAAGTTATTATAATATGATCTCACTGACAGAACGTTAGTACACAAAGCTATTGGCAAAACCTGAGCCTAACAAAATATATTTTGTAAATTTACAGCACACTCCTTAGCGTGCAAAAAACACTTTGTCATTTCTTACTCTTTCATAGGCAAAGCTTGTCGCGATACGAGCGCCTACTCTACGCATCCTCGATATTCTGCTATAGTCCAGACAATGCGTCATAGACAATACGTCATAGACAGTGACGATAATAATATTGTTTCGGAATGACGCAGTATGCGACATTGTTTTTATTTAGTGTAGTTCATTTTTAGAGTATTGTTACCATAGACAATTTGTGTACTATCCTTTCGATTGGCTGGATGTGGGAAATATCGTTAAGAAAAACCATTCGAGCGACCATCTTGGAGGGCAAGGAACGTATGTTTACGCCAGACCACTATTTCGGATTACTGAGGTCATAAAGTTGGTTCGAAAAGCTCGTCTCACCCTAAACAACACGTGTCGTAGATACCACAAACGAATCCTGAGCTGGTAAGTTACGATTCGATGTGTGAAGCTGGGAAATGGGTAGTCTTGTGCTTGTGTCCATTGCGCCATGCGAATCATTCATCGTCCTTCATCAAGGTGATTCGTTATTATTCTTCAATGTATGCAAATTGAATGATAATAGTTGTTTTAACATGTTGTTCTCATTTCATATAAATTCTTCAGCGCGTGAAGTTTATATGGTGATAGTTAATTTAACATGTTTAGCTTAGTTCATAAAGAATGTTGGTGCATTCTTGATCATTGGAACAGTGTGGATGAACAGCGAGGAAAGAACATTATTATGTTTTGAGAATAAGATACAATAACCCGTGAATATGCAGGGTTCTTATTCAAACAACGTCAACGGCGTTCCTCGCTGGTCATTCAACAGGATGCAGATTGTGTATTTAGTCCCTGTTAATTTGTCTGTGCGCAGGGAAAGGATTTTTTGCTTCCTTCTTCATAATATTTTCGATTCCTGATATGATCATTTTAATCTACTTCCATCCTCAACGTTTATTCTTCTGATGACATGGAGCTCGTCATATCCCTGACGTCCATGTGAAGCCAGCTGGACGACATACCATCCTTTTGGTCAAACGTGAGGACACAAACTGTGTTAAACAAAAGAGACGATTCTTCTTCTCCATCAGGGAATCTACGCCAGCTAAGTAACTATTTAATCAACAGTGAAATTCTTCAGAACCATGACTTCACGGGTTCTCGTATCATAACATATGAAATAAATATCATCAACCATCAACCAGTGGTATTCTTTTTTAGTTGTAAAAAAGCAAACAGAATGAATGAATAGCCAATAATTTCTTTTATTCTTTATTTTCTATTTTTCAACATTATTTTCTTGTTCTTATCGATTTTTAGGCATAGCACAAAGAGGAAATTTATTCTATTTATATAAAATTCTTTCAATTGTTCATTCATCTTTTAACATCAATATATATATTAATATAAAATATATATATAACGCGACAAAGCTATACGGAAGTTTTACTAATAATACTTCTAAGTCTTGCCAACTAAAATAATAAATTTGGTGAGAAAACTACCTTTCGCAGCGACTCACCTTCTTCATCATAGTTACTCATGTCCTCGTTGATTTGAACGCAAAAATCCAACAGTAAGTTCCACGTGTCTTTGGGAATCGACCGCTTGTGGTTTTCCTGTTAACACCAGTAAAACAGTTCACACATTGTAAAGCGACAATAATTACAAATTCATTCAATATTTGAAATAAACGAATCCGCTATTTGGAGGCTGAAAATGCTCTATTGTGTGTAGATGCCATGAGTGTGCGCATGTGCCGTTGTCTTATTAGCTTTGTCTCCTTTGATTTGTATTTGTGCCATGTTTCATTGACATTGTGACAGACACCCCTCATGTTCCCTTGTTCCGAGGACTAAAAATGAGCTGGCTTGACTTAAAATACAATGGCCTTGGCCCTGGCTTTAAAAAGTGTGCCTGTTGCAAGCGACTGGTTATCTGATAGTGAATCTAACCCAACAACTGACCCCAGAGGCTGGTAATGTGTAGTGTTATAAGAGCAATTCCTGTCCACAATATTGTTCACAAACCATATATAGGTACCGGCAGCCTCTACTTAGCCTGTGTGTGAAAGTCATAAAATACTCACTTTTCTCTGTTTTATTTTAACCATGTTTTAATTGAAATTGTACCATTATGTAGTCGCTGATTTAAAATAAATAAAGATGAACCATTTCTGAATCGTCTGACTACTAATACTTTTTTATGTGTCATATCTTTGTTTTTGTTTTTGTGAAAATAATACACCAACCAACACGATTTCGCTAATCACTGTAACGATGACTCGCCGCCATTTTTAACACTACGGCCTGACTGAGTGTGTATACATGGTTGTGGAAACTGTCAAGATCTCTGCTGTGTGTCTCATTCATTGTATGCAAATGAGTTCAGGTCAAAGAAAAATAATAAAGCTACACACTGGTTGGTCTCGCATTCATCTGTGTTTTTTTTCTTATATTTTAATATTTTAATTAAAAAACTAGTAAATATTTCAGTAAACTTTGGAGAAGTATAGTACAAAATCTACTGATCGGACAATACAACTCCCATACATACCTGAAAAGCATTTTTTTAACACAATCTAATGGTATACGAAACTTAGGCATAGAAACAGCTCTGTTCGATCGGGAGCCAGTGAAAAGCTACACCTATTCCGCGACCTCATTTGCATGTGAAAATGGCGGATCATACTTCTGTTCAAACAGCCGGCGTGATTGTGAACTCATTTTTCGAAAGACTGGCAGATTTTATTGATAAGTAATGTCGTTTTTGAAGGTATATATTATCAATCATGAACTAGTTTGGTGGATTTTTGTTATCTAACAATTATAAGTTGCAGATTATAGGTTTTTAAAATGTAAATACGATGTTCAATTTTCACTGAAATTAACTACTGCGAGCCACACGTGACTCGCACATGTTATTTTTTTCTGAAGCAAATAGGAGTCTAATCTGTGTTCAGAAGCAATAAATATACATTTAAGATTATGTCTGTAAACCATATTGTAAAAATAATGGCTCAGGTATATATATAAAATAAATATTACTGTCACTGTCACAACCGGAAGTTTGCCGTCGCTACACTACACTAGCATGTTGTCATATATGTTATAGGCCTATTTTAAGTATTATTTTATATTATTAGACTATCGTGGCATTATAAAAGAAAGCAACATAAACGGGAAAGGTGTTATGTATAAAATGTTATTGTGATAATTTGTGTATACTATAAAAATATATGTAATATAATAACACAAACTAATTCATAAATTAATAGGCCTATTTTAGTATTTATATGCTTGAGCTACTGATCTAAGCCTATATCAGTAGCCTACATGTAAAGTTAGCAACTAAAAAAAATAGAAGAATCAGTAGTGTTAGCCAAATAATAGGATACATTAATATATTGTGTTTTAGTACAAAAGATTCTTAGCTACATTATCATGTTATCAATACAAGTTACTATGCATACATTATTTTAGTATTGCATCCAACAATATTCTTTGTATGTATGCATGAAAAATTTGTCATCGCTTCAGCACTGCCACTTGCATCTGCAAATGGAAGAATCTGGACACTGCAAAATGGGCACATTTACAAACAGAAATACTTAGCATTCAAATCTGCTTTCTTTTATTAAGTAAAATCAAAGTTTTGTTATGGCCACTTCTACTCTCGCTCCGCTCAGCAACAACAGAACTGGTTAGAAAACCTTTTTCCCCTTTTTTCAATTTTTTTCTTTTCTGGTTGTATATTATGATATTTTTTTATTTAAAAGGTTTATTTTTTGGTGAAATTTATTTATTATTAAGTCATGCATTTTTCACATATCTGTATCCTTGATTTCATCACGTACCCTTTTTAACACACTTGTTTCATCATTTTTATTTAATAATAAAAATACTGTTAAAAAAAAGGAAAGCAATAAAACTGTATATAAAACTTATTTTAACAGGTTTATATGTCAGTAAACCACCTGCCAAATTTTATTGCCTTATCTTTTATAGTTTTTATTATGTGCGCATCCAAAGTAGCATACCCTTCAAAACAGCGTTTTTGCCGTCGTGACAATTTGTGATTTACGCATTTTTGGCCATACTTTAATTTACTTAAAATGTAACTGTAGAGTCTGCAATAAAATAATGTTATTCTGTGTGATATTTGAAACACAAAACAACTGTTTTTAAGCATAAATATTGGTTATGTTTTTTACAGTGAGCTCTCAAAAATGCACTTTCATGCAATTTTAGTAACAATTTTTGTTTTTTTTTTCAATATTTGCTGCCTATTTATTTAGAAACTACTTATCATTGATACCTAAGTTTTGGCATATCAGATAACCAGTACCTATAGTTTGTGAAAACATTTATTTCATTGCTCCTGCTTTTTTGTGTACAATAATATATGGCTCCAAACTTCTAAAAATATTAGATACGTACATACGAAACGTTTTCTTCTGACTTTAAAATTATATATCTCAAGATCTACAAAAGATAGAGCCTTACTTTTTTTTTATTTTTCTTGTATTATGAAGTAGAATTAGAAAAAAATATGTTTGTGACAGCCCACTCATAAAAAAATTTTGGCTGCCGGTACCTACCATATATATATATATATATATAGATACACATTCATAGCAGGGATTGTGTTAAAGATAATCTGGGTACTCTGTTTTCTCCCTCCCTTCAATAAAAGTATTGGATGCTGTCGATCCAAATTAAAAATTAAAAACTTGATTTCTCTTCCGCCTTCTGTAATGCTAATAGAGAGCGCTGCACTTTGAGTTAGATTGAAGACAAGGCGCTTAGCAGCATCCTTTATTATTTTACCAGCTGGCAACTCCTCCAAACGTCACAGATTGTTGAAAAGACTATTGGTGTCATTACACATTTTTTGGTAGCCGCTCAAATACGTCACTAGGTTTTGTCAAAATTCTCCCCATTCTCGATACCCGTACCTGGATTTTTTGTCCAGTGTTTTACAATTTAAAACTGTATTTTACCACTTGAAATCATTTATTTTTTACACACACACACATAAACTGTGAAATATTAATAATAATACTGGATGTTATATACGCGCTTTTTCCCCAATTCACCAATCAGCCTCAATTACATTACATGATTATTGCTTTAGGTCCAGCGGACTCTTCCGAGCCAAATCAGGACCGGACAACCCCTGATCCGCATAAAAGATCTGATGAAACAACCCTAGTGGTAAAACTGAAAGCTCTCCACCAGCCAGTCACTTTACAATAACAGGGGACGCTGAGGCTATACTCTAATTTATTGAAACCCCATTTACAAAAACAAAATAAAATACACACATCATTATAAATTATCAACAAAACATATATGTATATAAAATGCCTACATTGCTAAATAATAACATCATAGGAAACCCTAGTGACCACCTGGCAGAAAGCGTCCAATATTAACAAGCTGATCCAACAGACCTCACACACAAATAAGTAGTATTGAAGGGAGGGAGGAAACCGGAGTACCTGGAGAATACCCTCTGTGACCTCATTGGCTCATAACTAAGTCACATACGTTTGCCCCTTGCGGGAATAGAACCTGCGACCTTCGGCATAGGAAACCGGCGCCTAATCCACTGCGCCACCTAATTAATTATTACTGCCAAGTATCAAAGAATAACAAACATGACATTCTTACTGTTAAAAACTTGCACCATAGATCCAAGAATCGGAACCTGCCAGAAAGAACTATATTCCAGTATGCCAAGGCCATGTCCAAATCTGCACACACCAAAGTCAATCAACCTATCAATCAATCAAAGTGACTGTTTTGTACATCATCATCCTCCTCATCATCATACACATCATCATCAACATCATTATCGTCATCAATCATCATCATCATCATCAACACCCAACACACCAAGAGTGAAGGCACTGACCCAAGCCTTTCTGTCCTGGGTTTTTGGCATAGTTGAAAGTGAACTGGTAGAAGTCTTTAAAGCGGCCTGGATCTGTGATTTCTTGTTCCAGTGAGCTGCACTTCGCTCTCAATTTCTCAATGGAGTCACACCTGAACATTAAAAAAAAAAAAAGAACTTAGAGATGATATATAGCATTATCACAACATACCAACAATAGACTGCTACTGATGCAATCTCTGCCCCGGTTCTTGACATGGCCCAGTACCCATTTACGTCTGAGGGTGTGTTGTGTGGTTGTTTCATTCTGTGTGGGTCGTTTGGTGGTTGCCTATCAAGTACGGCCACACATCCAAGTAATAACCATGCTCGATGTTGCTTAACCGAATAGTTCTAGCGTGTGCCAAAACAAAAAAGCTACTGCACCACACATTTCTTAATACAGTTTTATGGCAGTGTGCACAATCTTCCCAAAAGGTTGTGTACAGGGAGGCAAAACACTGCCCGGTCTTAGCAAATATATACTCACCCCATTTCGGTCATTCCATTAACAAATTCATCTCTGCTGAATTCGCACTGTGTGGCCGCCTTGAAGCGCCAGGCCAGAATCAATACTGTGATAGACTCCGCGTTCAGCTGTAAATCTTCCAGGAACTTTGACACTCCATCCACTGTCATCTTGTCTTCTTCATGTGGATCTAAAGTGAAAAATTATGTCAAATCAAATTTTTAAAAAAAAAATGAAGTTTTTAAAGTGTAAGCATTCTACTATGGAACACCGAAAGTGTCAAATGCGCGTGTAAATGCATGCGAAAATGCACATGCAATTGCGCGCTCATCTAATAGCTGGTTGGTCGAAAACTGTCACATCAAACTGACACACATTTACCTACAAGCCACTTTAAAACTAGGAGTGGGAAATGTCCTGATAGGTAATATGTAACAAAATAATGTAATGTAAATTGACAACTAATTTACAATGTAACCCTCAAAACCCACAACCTCCCCTGCCTCCAACACTGCACCTCCCCTCTCCCCCAAATAAATGTTATAAGTTACTTTGGCTTGCCAGTAAATGATATGCGAATTATCTCCCATCTCGCGCACAACGGTCTTCAATATGGCCACAGTACTTACAAAGTTTGCGGTAGACTGCTACACGCGTTTTCCAATTCTTTTAATATTTCACGTTTTGTATTTCTTTATTAACCTCCGGCGTGCAGTTAGTCGTGCAATTGCAGTTTGGCGTGTAAGTTTTGATCAATTAGCTACTAGATGGGCATGCAATTGCGTGTGCATTTTGATACTTTTCGCGTTCTATATTCTACTGTAAAGCTTTCCAGAAGCTTCTTGTGATCCCTCTCCCCTCCCCTCACTGGGAATTTCAGGATTGTTTTTCATACAACTGTCAAGGCAGAGCATTCACAAGCAATCAAATGAAACAAAGCAATTTTTGGCAACTGGCATCTGTTCTTGTTTCATGGTGACTTCATTTGTGTGGTTAAGGATTGGTTACTGCTCTAAAATTGATGTTTCAAAATTTAGTTTAAAATTTATTTCTATTAGTATTACTTGAAACAAGAAGAGTTTTTTTTATATAATCACATCACTTTTGATGAACAGAAGCAAGTTTGACCCATTTCCAGTCCTTCTATTCTCCAAAACGAGAATAGATCCCAATTGTCACACCTAGATTAGTCAAGTAATACCGATAGATCTTCCACGAGCTTTGTGGCCGCATGGTATAAGGCAGGACTAGCTTGCCTTGTCCGCAGGCTAAAAACCAATGGCGCATGACAGGTGTGGGATCGATCCAGCTTCTGGGCGTTATGTTTCTCACAATATTTACCTTGGACTCATGCAACATCTCGGGGGTTTTCTCCGAGTACTCCGGTTTGCTCTCCCATAAAAATTTCAAAACACAACTACTAGGTAGGTTTGGTTTGTGCACACCACAGGCTGCTACACTACTTTGCGCAGAGGACGCGGCCCAAAAATGGCAAAATGGCCCGATAAAAATGGACAATAAAGTGTCCACAAAAAAATAAATAAAACACACATACACACAAAAACACAAATCAATTCATTTTATATGTTATACTAATTCAGTGTAATAAACAGAATACAGTGGAGTCCACCTATAACGAACCTTGGAATAACGAACACCCGCGATTAGCGTACTACCATCCATTTCCCGACACACTCCCTTCTTTGTCTTACTATTTAATCCCTTCCTATAACGAACAAATCCAGCTAGGCAAATAACGAATCTCCGCTTGTAACGAACACTGTGTGTATTCCCTTGGCCTACTTTGCCTCATTTGGCTCATCGTCAATAGCGAATAACAGCAGAAGCATGCCAGTTCGTACATAAGTCAACCAAGCATTGAAGTCATAACTGTCATTGGCTGCTATAAATAGCCTTGAATGAAGTCATTGTTGATAAACTTCGTAGGCCTAGATCGATCTACGTACTGTATGTTGTGATGTGTACTCATCACCGGTGTGTACTTCCGTTTACAGTACAAATCTCTACAGCGAATCCCGCTTGTAACGAACCCGAAATTACCCCCCTTGAGATTCGTTATACCCGGACTCCACTGTATTATTTATATCCACAAGGTCAGGAAAAGCCCAATCTCACGAATAATTTATTATATTCCATTGATGTGGCTTATGAAGACCATGAACATTTACCTCAGCATAGCAAAGTCTCTTAATTACTAAATAAGGATCTTATACTCAGAACCCAGGTCTCCAAAACATACCAATTTAGAATCCTTCTGGCTTAGTGGATTAGTGGAGTAGATCATATATATATACCGTCTTTAAATATCTTATTCACACAACTTTTGAACAAATTTTGTGATTCAGCATCCACAACCTCCAGATGCCAAAGGTGGACATGAACTGCTAACAACAACATCACAGGCAACAAGTGTTCTGCTCTAACAAACTAAATGAAAACCACACGCTTTCGAAAAACCTCTAGTCTAATGTCCAGTGGCGGGCCACATTATAGGATAACCCAAGCCAATCAGAGGGTACAAAGTTAAGCTGTGTGGTGAAAGCCCAAGTACACAAATATATATAGGCCTATATATTGATGTATACATTCTACATTCTAAGTTACTACCCAAGGAGTACTCCTTGCTAAGTACCATATGGGGGCATCTCAAAACTTCAATTTTCGGTCAGATGAATCTGCTACAAACTTATGTAGCACTGAATTGCTTTCCAAATAATGAGTAACCAAGGCATTAAAAATAATAATGTGATAAAAATACACACTGTGAGTGTGATTGATTCACTGAATCATAAAAAGTATCCAGTGGCTGTGAGGCACTGCTTAGGTATCATACTTATGATACTATTATTTGTATTATTATTAATAGCCAAAATAGCCAAAGGTCACCTGAAATAATAAAATATTTACACACGTCCCATTCTCATACAATTATAAACTGATCACTAAATAGAGGAACCTTAGTAATTATTTAAAATCACGGATTAAATTCGTAACTTTGATTGCATGCTGACTACAAGACAACAAGTACAAAGCTGTAACTGCGCTACTGACATTGCATCTTCTCTACAAAACGATTGAAGCATCAAACTGAAAATCGAACCTTTGTATCGTAACCATAGTTGATCCAACTTTCGTCTGTCGACTACCATCCGTGGTTCACTGTTGTATCGTTCTGGATTTTGATAATAGTTGTCAACCGCAACATCAAGTTTCCAGTCGTGGGCTCCAAGACAGTTGATCGCAGTTTTCTCCCCTGTCTGCGTAAAGACGATGAACTGCCGGACTTTCTCTCTTTGTGACCCCTTCAGCTTATGCTGGACACAGACAGTAAGTATTCCCGTTAGTTATAAAAGGGGTTTACTCACTACACAAACCAAAAATTAGAAAGTAGAATTCCACTACATTATCGAAAAGGATAAATTCTTACCATGGCTTGTGGTTCCTCTGGCACTTGTTGTGATATCCTGTGAACCCGAGCATGCGCATTGCTTCGACTTTTTCGACTCGTATGTCTATTTCTTTGCATCTTTATATTTGCTGAATGTAATACTTTTAACTGATTTGAAGTGATGAGGTAGACACTCAAAGCCGCTGACCACTTCAAGCATTTTCATTACTCAGCTTTTATAACTGCAGTGGTGAAGAAACAATGCTAACGATTATTTTCAGAGCGAGAAATCAGCTGTGCTCAGTTTCTAATTGTGATTGGTTTACCTTTCAGGAACTGATCATCCATTGGTTAAGTTATGAGGATGGAAAACTGACCAATAGTTTTTAAGAACCACAAAAGGTTTCCTATCAGCTGTGACGTTTACAATCACATGGTACATTTTCCCGCCGATTTTAGACAGCTGTAAGGAAAGTACGCCATCCGTTAGAGCATAGACCAATATAACCTAATTTGTATTTCCACAGCAAATTCAAATGGCTCCAAGAGATTACGCTGCAGAGAAAGGTCAGTCTGAATGAACAGCCGTTGTACCATGTTTTGGTGTATTTACTGCTAACCAAGAATTTGCACATGACCTTCGCTAAGCCTAGCACTAGGCTAAAGTAAAAATGACGTTGCCTCACAGGCCCAGAGCACTTACCACTCGTAGGCTTTTGTTGTGAGGCCTTCGAGGGAGGAAGTGCTGTGGCCCTGTGGTTAGCCCGGTTAGTCTGAACCATAGCAAACTATTTTGTGATTGCTGAAATTACGGGCCAGCGCCTTGAGAAGCTATTTGATCTTGTAAGTGCGCTATATTAAGAGAAATCTCTTTCTTTCTTTATAGATCAGTACTGATCTATGGTCTGAACCTCGAACTTAAAAACCGAACAATTTTTAATTACAAAATGAACCTTGGGCTCTTCAAATGTTCATCATTGTAAAACTCGTTGAACTGCGTACGAGTCTTGTCCGAGAATAGGTCTTGTCTGGAAGCAGTTTCAGTCGTGTGTCCTACTGTTACAAACAATTGTGCATTTTTAGTACAAAGAATTGTGCATGTTATTGTTGCAGGGAAGATCGCCACTTTTCTCCGGGAATTCTATGTGGATGACAAGAAAGGTGGAAGTAGGGGAAAGAACTTTGTGTATGGCGCACAACTGGTAAGAGGAGAACACATACCTAACACTCTGGGGTTGTAGTTGTTGGGGCGCGGCTTATCGCTGGAACTCTAAAATCATGTCCTGAAAATCTTATAATAGAGTGTGAAAGCGTAATTTTGCCGGAGTCACTGGCTTGGCCCAGTGTGCAAGTTGAAATTTCTGCCTTTAAAGGTCTATGTTCTTATTTTAATGTCCCCATGATGGAGTGTATTTGTATACATGTATTAGAGCAAGAGACAAAACGTGGAACACCGAGTTTCATCATTTTCAACTTACAATTGAAACATCCATTGAAAGCCTGTTATGTTGTGATTGCATGCATTATTTTCAGTATTGTTCAGAGAGATAAGTATAATAAAATTATGGCATATTCATGAGAGGAAGTACTTGAAAATGAGCAATAGTTTTCAAAACCATAAATATTTTCATCATGGGGTTTGGCACGGTTTCCCACCTTCACTTTTAGATGCCACTAAATGCAAACAATTTAAGTCAGAAACGATTTTAGAATGAAAGAACAGGAATAACAGGAGGTCAAACCTCTTGTGTAAACCTAATTTTTATGTCGTCATTGTGCGGTTTGTTGACTTTGAGCAATGGAAATTTGACGGTCGGTTGTTACGCGAGTTTGTCCGATCAAGCGTCGTACGATTCCCTCCCTTTGTTTATGTTTCGACTTATTTCCGATCCGTATTAACAACTGTTCTAATCGATAAAAACCACAATGCATCGGAAAATCAATCTAACTGGTAATTCAATACGTTTCAAGGCATAGAAAAGTTGCAAAAATTGTACCTTGAAAAAAAGTTTGTCCGAACGTCACAACCGAACTTTTCCGAATTTCTCCTCTCAGCAAAATTCAATGCAAGACGGACATAGTTTTTCATGAACCTAGGATGACCGGATGTTGAAAACAGGTCACGTTGTTTTCACCGATGGCTGCGCGTCTGAGAGAAGGTAAGAATTACTTGTATGTCCGTTGTAGTAAACACTATTAAAATCGCCACGACCGACCCCATCATCACAACCGACCTTTATTTTATAGAAGAGATGTTGGCTATAAGCGAATTATTTTGTTGCAGTGAAGAAAACTAAAAAATATCGATAGTAACTTTTACTTAGCACGTGTTACCTTTGTGAAATTTTACTGGGAAATCATATTTTCCTTGGTTTTATTTTATCGGACATGCTGAAAACGTATGTCCGATGTGACAACCGACCACAATACGGTATGTCCAAAATAACGACCGACACTACAATGCTTTGAAATTTTCTCCTTGAACATTTTTGGTGATTTTTAAGTCTTCTAACGGCTTTACCAGCGTCTAGTGTTGTTTTTTTCATTAGTTTGATAACTTTATTGTGTACTGTATTGTCATTATTTACCTATCTAGTGTCGGTTGTGACGATTTTCAATTGGACATATTTATTGAGTATGTCCATAACAACAACCAACCCTTTTCTTTCTTTTTTATTTTTTAAATTATTTTTTCCTCTTTTTTTTTTCTCTCCACATTTTAGATTGTTATTAGATATGACTTCTGCAAGTCTGATATGGGCAAATGTGCCAGGAAATTAGTTTTGTATCTTATTGGCTCTTTACGTTATGGAAGAAGATTACATTGTAATAGGCCAAACGTTTATTTCCTTTGCTTTGCAGGCCTTCGGGTGCTTCTCACACCTAAGGAAAATAATAAGAAGGCATCAAATTCACTAAAATGCAAAGCCTACAGGGAGAGTGTGAAACATACTCCAGAGTATCAAGACTATAACAAAGCAAAATGCAAAGCTTACCGCAGCCGACCTTTGACCGAAGAGCAGCTGGCTGCAAAACGAGAGGCTAACAAACTCCGTTCCCAAAAGTATAGGTAAGGAAGTTTGTTTTACATCTAGCTGGATATTTATAAGTTTTTTTTAATATATATTCACAAATCTGTGTACAGTATTTATTATCATACATAGAGAGTCATAGTATGAAATACTTACACTTAATGGTGTCAATCATGTTTGTAGTGTAGCAGTGGTGAATGGAGCCTAGAGAGAGTGTAGTTCCAGATAAAACATATTTACTAAACAATTCCAGGGAAGCAAAAAGGCTACGCGAGGGAAACGAAGAAAAGAAATGTGGACCAAAGACGTCAACCCCAAAGCCCAAGACCCGACATGCCGTGGAATCACAGAGGAAGAAGTGGAGTGAGGAAAAACAAGAACAAAGAAAGAAATGGACATCACAGAAGTGGAGAAGGCACAGGGAAAAGTGTGCTGCATACAGTCAGGACAGGCGTGACAGATCAAGTAAGCATGGTTTTATGAAACGAAAGAAAAATGTCTTTTAAGTGTGTTTGAGTTTGTGTGTTAATTGTACAGTTCTATTCTATACTTAACTTTTAATTTTAAACAGTTAGTTTAAGCTATTATCTTTCCATGTTTCAGGGCTAGACAAAGCTCAGAAGGAAGTGGAAGCTTTCTGTTCCAGCCCATCTCCCCAGCAATCTCCACCTCCTACTGCAAAGCAGCTTGCTTCACCCTCCCCAAAGAAGCTGAAAACTACTTACAAGCTTCTCATGCAAGAGTTGTCGAGGTTAGCTTTTAATGTTTTCTTATTTTATGCTATTTATTATTGTTATTATTTTATTTGTGTGTGTGTGTGTGCTACAGGAGTTCATTGTTTTTATTGCTTTACCTTGTGACATGAACTACACTTGAATTTTAGATACAGGTTTAAGATGCGACTGTGAAGTTTGCGTTTAAAAAAATGAAATAATAACAATAATACAGTTATACATTCAAAAATGTTTGGACTAATTCACTTTGCTAATTGAAATGTGGAAGATGTTTTATTTTTGTAAAAGCTATGTCTAGAGCTTTTGACTGAATTCCTCAGCAGAATCAATAAGGTGTTACTCAATTGTTCTGTCTTCAGGCAACGCAGCAAAGGAGCCCTGGCCAAGCGTAGGCTGCTTTCCAGTCTTGCAGGACAAGCTCCAAAAGGTGGCAGCCCATACAAGCGCACCAAAATATCAGAGAAATCTCAAGCTGCCGCCGTCTTTTTAGAGGAGTCTGCTGTTGACATGCCTGGAAAGCAAGCAGTCACAAAGAAGGCAACAAAGAAAATTCTGACCCAGCGAATGCGGCGCCTTCACAGAGAGTTCCTTAAAAGAAATCCAGGGCGGCCCATCTCCCTCAGGCAGATGTACAGCTTGCTGCCCAAGAACATTCTTACGTCAAGAAAGTTGAAATTTCGTCAGTGCCTTTGTGAAAAATGTGCGAACGTTGACCTTAAACTAGACGTATTAAACAAACATCTCAAAGAGGCTATTGATGGGCGTGATGTGCTCAGTGAGATGTCATTGTGCAATGACCCCACAGATGAGTGTATTGACAGAAAGTGCTTTAATTGTGGGACAACGAAAGTGGAAGACACAATTTTGGCATCTTGTCAGGCGGACATCGAAACAACCGTGAAATGGAAAATGTGGGACAATGTGCTGTTTGAAAATGGTACAACAAAAAAAGACATTGTGACCAAAAGTGGGACCCTAAGAGTCCTCATTGCTGAAACATTGAAGGAACTCATTGGATTTTCTCGTCACCTTCACAACTTCAGATGGCAGTATATTCAGTTCAAGACCATCAAGTGCACATTGCCTGCAAAGTGGGCACTAATAATAATGGACTTTGCAGAAAACTTCTTGTGTCGATTTCAAGATGAAATTCAGAGTGTTTATTGGCACTACAAGCAGCTGACTGTGCATCCATGTGTGCTTCACTATGCATGCCAAACATGTGGCGAGCAGATGACAGAGCATCTCATCTTCTTCGCCAACGACTTAACACATGATGCGCCCATTGTGAAAGTGATTCAAGACGAAACGTTGAAATACCTCAAAGAGAAGATGAGAGTGGAAAAGGTTGTCATATTCTCAGACGGATGCCCAACCCACTACAAAAGCAAAGTACCATTCTACCACCTTGCCACCCAAGCCCAAGATGACATTGAAGTAGAGCGCTGCTTCTTTGGCTCTCGTCATGGGAAGAGCGAGTGTGACCCAGCAGGAGGAGTCATCAAGCGCCTCATGGAAGATGACATTGTGACTGGCGCCATCATCCAGAGTGCAGAAGCTGCAGTTGATCATTGTGTGGAGCACCATATGCTTCCACAGTCTCCTAAACGATGCTGCCACAGCACCAGGACCTTCAAGTTGGTGGATGAAAGCAAGATAGACCGGAAGCTATGCTCCTCCCAACTACCAACTTTAAAAGGCACGAGGCAACTTCATAGTGTCAAGAGAGTGAATGCATCCCAATTGGCAATACGATCAAAATCATGCTTTTGCCAGGGATGCATCACCCAAAGTAAATGTACCAATGGGGTGAAGTGGAAAGTCGTAATGCCGCCCTTGCCACGAGCTACACGAAAAAAGACCCGCCAACCTGCTACCAAAAAAGCTGCTCGTACCCCTAAAAGGTCCACGGTCAAAACATTCATGGCCCAACCTCCTCAAGCATCCACGGCCCCGGCCCAGCCTCCCCAAGCAGGCACCGCTCCGGCCCAGCCTACTGCACTTAATCCTGATGCACGTCGGGAGTTTTTTCTGTCTCTGCAACGAGACATGTCCCAATGCACCAGTTTTTCAGAACTGCGGTCATTGTGCCAGCAAAGGCCTATTGTGTTCCCTCTCCCTGTGTTACAAGAAAAAACTGTTGTTGAGGTGAAGGGACAGATAGACCAGATGTCACTTACAGTGAAGCCAGACAGTGTCCCACACCTATACCCCGTCTGTGTGGAGGCAGATGGAAACTGCTTGCCCAGAACTGCCAGCGTCTTAACATTTGGACATCAAGAGAACCACATTGAGATGAGATGTCGCATTGTGTGCGAAATGGTGTGTAACAGCCAGACATACATCCAAGGCCAAGGTTTTGGTGGGACCGCTGTTGCACATCAGCTTGCTGACCAAGTGAGTTCAAACTCGCCGGACATAGAGACCAAGTTTCAGCAAGAAACAATGGAAGTTACAGCCTTAGGAGTGTCTATGGGGCTGTGGCAAATAGCAGCCCTATCCAATATTCTAAATAAACCTATTCAGTCGGTCTACCCAGAGCTTGGTTGGAGCATTTACCATTGCACAAACAACCGCCTCATCACCCCTACCCCATACATGAACTTGGAGGCATGTTCTCTTTACATTCTCTGGAGCACAAACAGAGAGGATGTTACAGAAGAACACTGGGTAGCTAATCACGTTGTACCTCTATTGCCTATTTGCCAATCTCCCAAAGTGAGTGTCGAAGATGAAGGTGACGATGTATTAGACACAGCCTTTTGCTGCATCAATGTTAGTGTCAATGATTTTTTTGTTGTTGACTGGCAGGGGCTTGATTATGTAGCTCAAATAAAAGATGTAGACTTTGAAGTTCAGCTTGTGCGGCTGAGCTTCATGAAGTCTAAGAACAACATGTGGTGTTGGCCGGCCACTGAGGATTTCTCATGGGAGACCTTTGATGTTTTAAAACGGAAGGTCTCTCTTGAGCTGAATGTTGCTGCTAGCAATCAGAGGGTTCAGTTTTATGAACTGAAGTGATTCTTTAATTTTACTGTTAGCAATTAATTCTTCCGTTTTGTGATTATGTGCATAACGAATACAACTTTATTATCTCAAAGCAGACAAATTACATGCCACAGCCCCATGGAATCTCCTAAGGCTATAGGTCACCTCCATTGTTTCTTGCTGAAATAGCATGTACTACAGAAAGTATCAAACTTACTGTGAAGTAGAATAATAATTTTTATTTTGTCATAATCCATACATGTATATATTATTTTATGTTACTAATTTTAAACCATAATGCGGGTGCAGTTTTTTAAAATACTATTTTCAGTGGGTGAGTGTCGCAAAATCAATTGATCAAAATTAGTATGTCCATTGAGTTGGTGCCACAACCAACACCCAAATCTCTTTAAACACAGTTTTATTATATCATCAATGTTTACATTCTTTTTATCCACAAAGGGACTGATTGGTAATGGCATAAGCTGTTTTTATGTTCTTCTTGTTTGATTTTAATATTATTTAAACATCTTTTGATAGAAATAGTATGTCCGTGTACTGTACAAAATGGTCACAACCAACACCAGAATTGATGTTTTGATATGAATGAGAAACTAACTTTCTGAAATTATGTTAATCTGTTGTATGCAATGATATCACAATACAAATTAAAGTATTTGGAAACATCCTTTTGTTGTTATTTTAATTTAAACTAAATAATGGTGTGTGAATGACGGTTGGTTGTCGCAGTGGACATACTCTGATTACAAAAAATACACCATGTAAATATATTCTTTCTTACATGTATAGTTATATTATTTGTGTCACTCATTTTGTGATATTCTGGACTGTTTATAGGGTTATTTTAAATTATTTTAAGCTTGTTTTGATGATTTTAGTATGTCCGCTGCGACAACCAACACCAGTAAGCTGTTGTGCACAAACATGCCTAAAACTCTGTTTATATGACACGAAGTATCTTTTCACACATATTAACATGTGCCTAAGACATCACACTTCCAACATGCCAACAATAAAAATGCTTGCTTTTTTTTAAAATTTTGACCATTTTTAACCAAATTGGAAACGACCTTTTGTCACATGCTCATTAGTATATTCACACATCTTTTCATCATAAACATCCTGCAAGGCACGGTGCAAGGAGGCAGAAAAAGGTGGGAGGGCAACATTAGGGAATGGACTGGCTTGAGACTGAGCGAAGCCATGAGAGTTGCTGAGGACAGAGAAAGATGGAGTACGCTGGTTAAACACTAATCTGTGGTGCCCCAACGACCTTCGAGTTATGGGATTAGTATAATACCTGTGTACCTCAATGGCCCACATTAACTTGTATTAAATACTGCGTTAAGCTCAAATTATATAATGGCCTGCACAGATTTATTTGTTGTTTTCTTTCTCAAGGCTAAACTTGCACACCGGGAACAAGTATCCTTGGTGATTGACCTTGACCATATTCAAGACTATGACCCTGACCTTGGTGATGCGATTGTGGAGAACACGCGTCGCTACGTGTCCATCTTTAGCGATGCTGTGCAAGAAATGCTGCCAGAGTACAAACAGAAAGACGTGAGTTGGTGCTTTGTAATAGACCTTTGAGTTTGAGTGCCGGGGGTTTCAGTATAAATAGTATCCCCACTTTCTGGAAATTTAGTGCTTTAAATTCCCACTGTCGCTGTCTTTCTCATTTGCTCTTTCTCATTCCTGCTCTGTTCTATCAATCTGCTATACTATCGTCTTCTTCGCGAGACCAGTCTCCTACCTTTTTTCTTGAAAACTATTCCGGGACAAGACTCCTTTTTGTGTATGAGGTCTGTTGGATCAGCTTGGGAATATTGGAGGCTTTCTGCCAGGTGGTCACTAGGGCTTCCTATGATGTTATTATTTAGCAATGTAGGCATTTTATATGTATGTGTTTTGTTGATAATTTATAATGATGTTTGTATTCTATTTTGTTTTTGTAAACGGGGGTTCGATAAGTTGGGGTGAAGCCTCAGCCGTCCCCTGCGTGGGATGTCTTTATTGTAAAGTGACTGGCTGGTGGAGAGCTTTCGGTTTTACCACTAGGGTTGTTTCAGCAGATCTTTTATGCGGATCAGGGGTTGTCTGGTCCTGATTTGGCTCGGAAGAGTCCGCTGGACCTAAAGCAATAATAATGTAATGTAATGTAATGCTAAGGTTAGAGAAGCAGTCTGCCTGAAAGCGGCGCTGGCCCCAATCTGGGTGTCGGAGACGAATAAATCTTGTACCATTAAAAAGGTTATGACGCTGTAAAACAGCTTGAACAAAGGAAGGAGATTAAACCTGGTCTTGGGAGAAAACTCCTTTAATGGGCTAAGATGTTGAGAACATATGCCTGCACAAAGCCTAGTCTTGATAAATCTTTGACACTTGGGTAGAGTCAAGGTCGCCTGTTTGGTGAAAACTGGATAATTGTAGACTGGCTTTTCCTGGTAGTAACTTTTGGCATCTGCTACATTCGCTGCTTAATTTTTTAATTGAGTTGGCATTGCATGCAGTACAAAAAGTTTCGTGTGTGTGACTGAGCTGTATACATTGTAAAGTATGCACTTTTTCCTGTCACCACAACGTAATGTTAGCTGTGCAGAAAAAGCTGTATCCACGTTAATTGGCAGCGGCCAGTGCATTTCTGTAACTTCCATTATTGGTGGAGGCCAGCAGGCCAGTTTCCACTAACAGTGTGACCTTGATGTTGGCCCAGTGTCTGGAAACGAAAAGACTGCATGTAGGCGTATGCCTCAAAAGCCTGACACTGCGATCGGGTTCAAATGTATCTGTGTGGCTATTCTATTGTGTTGTTGCTTTTTTTCAGGTGGTTTTCAAGGACACCCTGGATGTGTACATCGAGCACCGGTTAATGATGGAGCAGCGCAACCATCCAGACGCTCATGAAGCCGCTCGTGACCCACGAAACAAGTATCCCTCTGAGCTGATGAGACGATTGTATGTTGAAGTTCTCTCTCTCTCTCTCTCTCTCTCTCTCTCTCTCTCTCTCTCTCTCTCTCTCTCTCTCTCTCTCTCTCTCTCTCTCTCTCTCTCTCTCTCTCTCTCTCTCTCTCTCTCTCTCTCATATTCTGGTCCAAGTATGTGGAATTCTCTACCACCAGAGATCAAGAAAGTAAATCATTAACATTGTTTAAAACTAGACTCCACAAATTTCTATTTTCCATTGCTTCTAATATTTACGTTGATTGTATACATTTGTTCTTCCTATCTTGCGTCAGTTTAATTTGTTGGGGTGTGAATTAGCTTGTGTATGTGTGTGGTTGTGGTGGTGGGGGGAGGGGAGAGTAGTAGTATTGGAGGGGTATGAGGGGAGGGAGTATGTGCATTTCGGTACATTAATTTTCTTAGAATTTTTTTAAAATTCTTACCATTGTTAAGGTTTGTGTTTCAAATCAATTTTATGTTATTTATTTTGTTATGAATTTTTGATTTCTGTTATTTTACAATTTTATTAAGGACTAGCTGTAAGACAGGTCCATAGGACCTAATGCTATTATCCTATTAAAGGTTTCGACTTTGACCTCTCTCTCTCTCTCTCTCTCTTTCTCTCTCTCTCTCTCTCTCTCTCTCTCTCTCTCTCTCTCTCTCTCTCCCTCTCCCTCTCCCTCTCTCTCTCTCTCTCTCTCTCTCTCTCTCTCTCTTTCTCTCTCTATGGCAGGTTGTAAGACTGGGGTTTAAAGCTCGATAAAAAAAAACAACGAAATTTCTTGGCTATTATTTTTTCAGGTTTATGTGCATATATTCAATAAAATTTATATTCATGTTTTGCCCCCTCCCCCCACCCATTCTAAAAAAGAAAGAAAATATATACATGGGATGCAAACTATGAAGTTTAGTCGGCCAGAATGTACTTAAGTGCAGCAGACAACGCATGGGCTGTCAGCCTTTGTTATTCTGGCAGAGTGCACTCCCTTGTTGGTACTAATCGTGCAAGACTTGTTTTTTATACATTTCAAGCGTTGTCTCTTATAAATGAATGTCACTGACATAGATATTGGGTGTTGTGCTTTCAGCGAACTGTACTTCAAGGCACCGCAAACTCACAAGCACTTGGCCATTCGCGAGGTGAAGGCGGAGAGCATTGGCCACTTTGTGTGCGTGAAAGGCATCGTGACCAGGTGTACGGAGGTCAAACCCATGATGACTGTGGCTACCTACACATGTGATACCTGTGGCAACGAAACCTACCAGCCTGTAAAGATGTCTTCTGTGCTTGTATTAAAATAGTATTAGTGTATTGTTTATTCTTGGAATGCAACAGTGGACAGCTTTTCAAGTATAACCCTGATTAGACTGTACCAAATGCAGCTCCCATTTATCATGCAGGACGGATATTTTAGATATATGTCAAATACATTGCTATGCAGCTTCATTTCCATGTCGGTGCTCCTTAAAAATAATATTGGATTGAATATCTTCGTTGCCTCTTGGTTGATACTAATTCCCCAAATGGCACAGTGTTCCTTCCATGCAAGGAGCCAGCTGACCTATAGAATATCTACCCAAAAATGAACACTGTTAATGATTTGCACAAATTAAAATAAGTTGTTGAGATTGTGATTTTATTTGAATAATTGATTGACTTTTGTGATCAACTACAGAAGATTGACTTTGATTCATTGGGAATTTTTTGTTGATGATAATGTTGACTTGTAAGGCACTGAAATTCCATGTCACAAATCCTACTCATTGATTGTGCAGATAAGCTCTCCTTCGTTCATGCCTCTTGTAATGTGCTCCAGTCAAGCCTGTACCACCAATCGTTCTGGGGGACGGTTGTATCTGCAAACCCGAGGGTCCAAGTTTGTCAAATTTCAGGAAATCAAAATACAGGAACATGTGAGTCATTCAGCTTTTTCCTTTTTCTGCGTAGCAGAGATGCCTAGTATTACGGAACGTCCGTAATTTTACGGAAAAACAATAGTTACTACGGAAATACGGAATAATTAGCGAAATTACGGATTTGCAGCGATCAATTTTACGGATTTTCATAGCGCCGCTGATGCCTATATTTATAGGTTCGTTTGAGGCTCTTATTTTTAACCGCGAAGCTAACGGTTCGTCTGAGGCTTTTTTGTAACCGTGAAGCTTGCGCGAAATGTTACGAGAGGTGATCACGTGACCAAGCGAGAGTTCTAAAATGGCTTCCAAACGAAAGCACAAAACCGAGGAGTCTGACAGCGAAATAGAATTTAGTTTTTTGCTTAGTTTTTGTGTGTTTATATTAGCTTTAAAAGAATTACTGATGATTACTGAAAAATGTTCCAAAATTACTGAAAACAAGTTGCCAAATTACTGAGAGGCATCAAGGCGCCTAGGCATCTCTGGCGTAGCACGAGTCGCAGTCAAGATTAGCCACTTTCAAATCTGCATACCTTGACGTATCGCTTTTAGATTCCATCCCTTTCATTATTGAAAAGATCTGCTATTTTCAACGATTAGACGTAGTACTTGTATTGATCTTCTGTCCCTGTTTGTTCGGATGCATTGGATTGTCACTATTCGCATTCTTGATAAAATTCAAATGAAAAAACTGCAAATGGAATGCTATGGTGGGTTTGTAGAACTTCATCTGTTGAGCTGGTCATTTGATATAATGTATTTTAAAACACCAAAGTTTGACGTCTTCATCCACCATAGGTGATAAGGCCGAAGGAGTGTATAACCCTACCAGAAAAGAAGAATTAGTTCAATTATATCAACACTGAACCATCAGAGCAATCGTACTGCTAAGTTGGGCAGAGAAAAATGGCCACTTTTATCTTGCTCACTGCTAGATTCACACCTGTGTCATTGGCAGGCAAGTTCTCTACTACTGAGCTATGGCAGTGGATCAGTGTGGTTTGGGAGGGTTCATGGAAAGTCGTATATTTCAAAATTGGTTTTCCAAGCCTGGAATGTCCTGAAAATTCTAATGAAGTGATGGACTATTTAATGAAGTGGAAACACGTTTTTTCATTAGTTCGTTTTCTGGACTTCCTGACCAAAGGAGACTCTATGAGAAAATCAGCACAGGAGAAGATAGAAGGCCTTTTTGAAATTCAAAAGAACATAGATTCCAAACTCGAAGTAATTAACATGTAAGACTAAAAGCAACAAATGAAATGAATGGCCTTGAGGTAGTAGCTGCTTTCCCCCACTTTGTACTTTGTCAGGCTGTTGTTTCGTACAGCGCGCGATGCCGATAATTCTGAATGCTACTGTAGCAGACGGATTTGACCTACTTCCACTACCTCGTTTCAAACTACGTTAGAAGTCTTTAAACGAATGTCGATCACCATTTTCACATCCAAAATGGTTGAGTGAGGTCCCTTTCACAAAATCATATAATTGTGGATGTCATATAAGCAACATATGAGGGCAGTCCGATAAGTACTTAGCCTTCTTCCGTTTTGATGAAACCACTTTGTGGGATTTCGGGCATACTAATGACGACATAAACTGCTGACGTCATGAACAGAAAGTAGTGCGGAATCACATTCACAACGAAAATCATTCACTTCTGAAAGATCCTTATTTGTGGAATGTGTGTAGTTTACCTGTCCTGGAAAAATATAATTTGTCGTTTGGGCATGGAAAAGTCATGGAAATCTAGACTTCATAAATCTGTATGAGCCCTGTTTTGAACGTTGGGAGTATACCTGAAAAAGTGGTTGTGATGAAATGTTTCTGCTGCTGTCTGCAGAGCGACCAAGTGCCTGTGGGGAACATCCCACGCTCCATGACGGTGATCTGCCGCGGTGAAGTCACCCGACAAGCGCAACCTGGTGATCACATCTCCATCTCGGGCGTATCCTTTTTTTTCCCACCTCAGCTGTTGGATCATTAGAACTTAAGTTCTTCCAAGGTCTACCTTGTCCATTTAACCCCTTAACTGCCATAGTGAAAAGCGCATCTGTACTTCCTGTATGCCGGAGCAAAATTTGACTTTTGAGGGTGTGTTCACTAATACGTGAATAATTCAGGCATTTGAAGAGATATCTTTTAGATATTTGGCAAAGTTTTTTTGTAACATCCCTGGCTTCAATTTCAAGTGAAAATAGTTTCATTTGACAAGACATACATTTTTTAGTAATTATTTATTCTTGTTTTTTTGCCGTGATCAGGCATTTTTGGAACATAAAAACACACATCAACACAAAAAATGCATGACAGAACACCACAAAACACTGGTGTAACAAAAGGACAAACATCAAGCACTCAATAAACTACTTGGAAATCAACTTTACTTCTATATCATCCACAGAAATAAGGGGTAACTGTCCATGGTAAGTCAAGTCCCAATCACACGTCATACTCCACAGCTGTAGAGACTCAGCAGTAACAAAGTCACAACCCACAGAGCAGCCAAAGTCCACACACTACTTCCAGTATATGAATTTTGTGTGATAAGGTCTTCATCATCACTGTCTTAAATTTAGGACCTATTGACGCACTTTAAGTACTGAATATCGTCTAAAAACGGACCTCGTATTACCCCCTCATCGTCTACCGTCCGCCATTTTGTATGATGACTGAACACTAAAAAGTACTGAAATTTCAAAAATTATGCAAATTTCGATTTTTGCAATTTATAACGGTCAAAGGGTAGGAACTGTTGGTTGGAGATTTCTATGTGCTCTGCCAACAGTTACTGCTGTTACCTCCCTTCTTGGGTGAATACAGAATGCTGACGAATAACCCACGAACGGCGTTTCTTAGTTGGGCACACAGGAAGCAGAAAATCGCCATGAACACTGTTCAGGGTTGGGCAGTTAAGGGGTTAAGTCAATTTATTGTAAGAGCTTTACCAGCTCAAAAGGGGCTGCTTTAGGCAGTTTACTTCTCCTTGACTGGGGCTAGATCTTCTTGCCCATACTGAAGCAAGGTTTTCGACAGATGACGCAAGGCCTTATGTCCGACACGTTCCTTGAAGCCCATGTAAGTGTTTTGGACATTTTTAGATGATTTGGGCTGTCATTTTCAATAGAAAGTTGCCATTTACAAACGGTGAAATATTTTCTGCTAAGCTTAGGCTAGGTTGTTTCTACTTTTAGTGCATCTCATCATTTGGTGAAAGGTTTCAGAGGTGCCCTAATTTTGATTGCCCTGAATAAACGCTGTAGGCATATCCTCAAAGGACATGATGATATATTGTGGTGCTTTACAAATGGACATCATCATAAATGATGGTTAATTCCATTGAGGTTTGTGTCAAAATGTATGGGCATGGTTATAAATCCATTTGGCAGAAAGGGGGAGAAGGGAAGTGGGTTGAACAAGCATACCGTTTTGCTGGTACACAGTGTGGAGAATTTTCCGCGGAAGGCATTTGCATTTCCGAGAAAAAAATATTGAGTTCCGAGTGTGAGAAGCTGGGGGGCTACCCTTTTTGGGGCATAACGGCCAAAAGCGGCCGAATGTCTAAACAGGCAAAACGTCCAAAAGCGTCTGTATCAACCATGTGGTTATATTTTCGCGTTGTTTGAAAGATTGCGAGACTTCCGGCAATTGACTTCCGGTTTATTCTGTTGTGAAAACATTCGACTGCATTTCCACAAGTTTTCTCTGTGATGCGTTCGTTTTTTCAATTTATTTCTGTTCATTTTGCATTTTATTTCATTTAAATCTATACACTAGTCACTGATACCTAAGATGTGGTGTTTTTACTAACGTACCCCTAAATATCTCTAAAATTATAAAAATTCTTGCCTGTTTACAGCTAAAAAATAGACAAACGTGTGCCCAGTAAAATTGGAAATGTGGAGTTTTTGTGTAACAGTGATGGACCTAAACTTTGTTAGGCCTACAAATCAAGATTCTTAACTTTTTTGAAAGACATGTGCATAAAACATTTTTTTGTTTGTTTCTATTCATGTTTACTTTTTGCTTTCAGGAGAGGCCCTAAATTACTTTCAAAATTGCATAAATTCATTTTCTTCCAGGGGGCGAATACCGGGGCTTGGCCCCTGGGCCCCGGCCGGATTTCAGAGATTTCTTGATTCAGTTGTTCTCCACCCTGTGGTACAGTAAACCTCAACGTTTTCATTTCTATCTCGCTACCACCCGCATGGGATTCCAGCTGTTTGATAAGCATTCCAGCAGGAGCAGTGCGGGAAAGAATAAATACTATAAAAATGTTCAGGCAGACACATTGGGACCACTGTTACACTCGTGGGTACATATATCTTCCATGTACTAAAGGTGGTGTAGTTTTAAACTGAAAGACGTGCTTTGTAGGATAGTGTTGTTTATGATGGTGGGGTGTGCAGCGTGTGGCCAAGATGAACAAGGCTGAAGACGACGAGCTGGATGAACAAGGGCTGTCAGAGGATGAGCTCCGACAGGTGGCAGGTATGTAGGGATTTTGCTGGCATTCTTACTGCTGAAGTGTAACTGTTTGACGTGCATACAGTAAGGTCATCAGACTGCTAACCTGTCCATATTACGCCATATGCCGATACGCTCTCTTTCGAAAAAAATACGAAAATCAGACCATGAAGTCCAGATGTGACTGTGTCAAATGAAAGCAGACATTCCTGGCTTCTTATTCCAAAAAAATGGCTCTGTTTGGTAGCAGCTCAACAAAAATGGACTTTTCTTGTGCGCATGGTCACCAGAATGATTGTGAGCGACATGTGAAGAGCAAATCTCACAAAAATTTAGCAGCTGTTGTCGATGCCAAAACACAGTAACATGCCACAATGTTGAAGACCAACATGGACTCTGGAAAAAACAAGCTAGCACAACAAATTATGCAAGCAGAAACTAAGATGTTCCAGCTAATCTGTGACTGGAACCTGTCACTCAGCACTGCTGCCGTATATGTGCAGTGCTTGATTAGTGTAAATAACATCTCTGCTTGTACTAAACTTAGAAACAAACTTGAACCTTTTGACTTGAAAAAGATTCTAAACATAGAAAATTCATAGCTCTTATGCTTTACACAGGTGTTAGTTGTTTTTATCTCTTAAAACTTTAACAGTTTGTGTCCGTTGAGGAATCTGGTCAGTTTTTGAAAAATAGTGCCAAATGGGTCTGAGTACTGGCAACATTTTTGAGGTATAAGAGGGTCATAATTACTGGCATGTGTAAAGGTTTTATGGTATATAGCTCTGTTGGAACGCATCTAGGGTATAAAGGCAACTCTGATGGAAATCTGATTGTCGTAGGCTTTTGAAGCATAGACCCACACACGGCCTAAGCTTAATAGATTTGTAACACTCGTGCTAGCATTGAGGTTGCCCGTTTGGTGGAAATTGGCCTATTGTATGTACTTGGTAAGATGGTGTATATCCATCACAATGAATGATCAGTGGCCTATTGTATGTACTTCGTAAGATGGTGTATATCCATCACAATGGGCACTGATCCAGTGGCCTATTGTATGTACTTGGTAAGATGGTGTATATCCATCACAATGAATGATCAGTGGCCTATTGTATGTACTTGGTAAGATGGTGTATATCCATCACAATGAATGATCAGTCAATGAATTACTTCACTTCAAGGTCAAGGTCTTAGTGTCAACAAATGCTACTAAAAAATGTCAATATTTTACACAAACAAAAATTTTCTAATAGTATTGAACTTATGATTCTTTGATGCATAATATATAACGATGAGACACGCATCCTATACACATTTGGTCAATCTCACTCCAAGGTCAAGATCACTGGAGCTGTCCAAAATCAGTATAGGTATTTTGAAGTGACCTTGTCCCTAAACTATGAGAGTTATATTTAGAGATGATCTTTCATTTATTTTTATTTTTTGTGTTGATCTTGAAGGTCAAGGTCTTTTTGTGTGTAAACCCCCTCTCCCCCCCCCCCCCCCCCCCAAAAAAAAAAAAAAGAAAAGGTCATCATACAGTAGAATAAGAGGTAAGGGTAAGGGTAGTCCCATAGCCTTGTGGCCGTAGGGGAGCGTGATGTTGGAGATCACACTTATCTTGTGCCAGCGTAATGAGGGTGATGCCCATCTCTCTCCCTCGCTGTTTTACCTTCCCCACCCTTAAGAGAGTAGGTACTCGGTCACAGTTGAGTCAACTGGGGGCGTTGTTATTGTCGCTTCACATTAGAAGTGAAAGTAAATTAAAGTTACGACCTTTTTTTTTCCAGAGGATGATTTTTACGACAAGCTGGCTAG
Organism: Oncomelania hupensis; assembly: GCA_036898135.1. Taxonomy (NCBI): domain Eukaryota; kingdom Metazoa; phylum Mollusca; class Gastropoda; order Littorinimorpha; family Pomatiopsidae; genus Oncomelania; species Oncomelania hupensis. Next base: position 3,272,904 of record CM072523.1, on the reverse strand, counting down.
CAGTATTGCTCCTGAGATCTACGGTCACGAAGACGTGAAGAAAGCACTGCTATTGTTGTTAGTTGGAGGTGTAGACAAGTCGCCCAAAGGAATGAAAATCAGAGGTATGCATTTTGTCGGTTTTTTAGTGGCTATGGATTAACACATTCACTTCTTGCAAGTTCAGCGGTATGCTGCATAGAATGTTTGATGTGACCCATCAACTCTTCATTTACAATTTGGCAGATTTTGTGTGTAATCTAGAGTCGATTTGATCTGCTGACCAGATTGCTGTTTGGCTATCTTCTCACTAGGTCAGCTACTGCCACTGTCATAACATTACATGATTATTGCTTTAGGTCCAGCGGACTCTTCCGAACCAAATCAGGATCGGATCATAAAAGATCTGCTGAAACAACCCTAGTGGTAAAACTGTTGAAAGTGTCTGTATGAATGCCTGTGACAGTGGAGTGACAGAATTTTAGCTTTGTGACCATGATGACCAGGTAATCTACTGATAAACATTGAGGTAATACAAACTTGGCACATAACATGAAGTAACGATGTTTGAAAGTTTCACACCTATTACAATCATCACGGAAAGGAAATGTAACTTCAAGTAGTTCAACCACCTTAGATCAATCAGAGATTGAAAATATCCAGGTAACGAAGACATCCGAGCTACAGGCAAGTCAACAGATAAGAACACTGTTCAGTCTCTCATGCTGTACTTGTAATGTGTTGAGTTTCATATTCATGAATACATGTACAAGGGAACTAACTCCTCACTAATCGCGGCACTTACGCGACTCTAGAGTTATCGCTAGACCCTGGCTACCAACATGGCGATCACAGACATGCCTACCCGATCGGAATTTCCTTATTTTTTCCGGAAATTTGAAAAACTCGGCAAGCACTACGGAAAATACGGATATTTGTTTTACGGTACGGAAATTTAAAAAAATGATAAAGAAAAAAAAAGGAAATCGTTGGCCTGTGGTAATGCACCGCATGACCTTTTTCCGAAGGTTTAATGCCGCAATGCGCAGTCGCAGTGGAGACCTGTGGCATCGAAGTTTCCGGTAGAGGCACTGAAGTTTGCCGAACCCGTTTTTGCACAGTCGCAGTAAAGATCGGTGCTCGTGAGACAGAATTTAAAACACGGCGTTCAAACGAATGGCTAAGCAAAATGATTATAAATCTGAATCTTTAAAAAAAAAAAAAAAAAAAAAAAAAAAAAAAACTCGCAAGGGGCAGACATTTCTTGCTTCGTATTCGGAAAAGTGTCCTTTCGTTATTCGCGGCAGCACTGACTCAAAAGTACGATTTGTGCCAACCAGTTTGGCATCTCCGCCGGTGATATGAACGACATCAAGCGGCACGCGGAAGGCCCACAGCATATGAAGAATTACGAGGCTTTGGAGAAGAAAAAGAACATTGTGGCAGCAAATCAATCTATCACTGGATTCTTCGCATAATATCAAAAAGGATGAGTGCAAAAACAATAGGTAGTAAAAGTAAATACGGAAATCGTAATAGTAATACTGAAATTTGAAAAAGCTAATACGGAAACTTCAAATTGAGGGTAGGCATGTTTGCGATCATCATCAACCGATGTTTCTGTATGAATACAAAATCAGTCTGAACACATCAATTAGTGTTCTTCACTCCTTGTATGCTTGACATCCACGATTCACGCACCACCAACGTACTCTAAACGTTACAGTACTGGATATAATGATGAAACTCGGCCAAATCAATAGCAGGTATAGTTTGGCAGGTGTCCTACACCCAAGAGTAACTGTACATCTAAAAATACATGAATCTCTTCAGATGCACAGAGGTGCCAACCAGTACGGATTGACCGTATTTAATTCCGGCAAAGGGAATTAAATACGGAAATATGGTAGCTTTAATAAAAATACGGAGGAGAAGTTGCTGATCGTTTATCCCTTTACCGGGCGTAGCGACCGAAAGCGGCCGATATCTAAACAGGCAAAACGCCCAAAAGCGTCCGTATCAACCACTGGTTATATTCTCACGTTGTTTGAAAGATTGCGAGACTTCCGGCAATTGACTTCCAGTTTATTCTGTTGTGAAAACAATCGACTGCATTTCCACAAGTTTTCTCTTTGATGCGTTCGTTTTTTAGATTTTAAAAAAAATTTAAAAAATTTGTGTCAATGTCTAAAATGGATGGTTTGGATTCTTCGACTGATGAAGGAGAGTTTACAGGCTTCCATTTATCAGACATTAAAGTGGGAGAAATAGACTTTAAGTCGGAGGAAGAGATTCGGTACTGACATTAGTGTCAGTAGTATGCATGCATCCGATCTTTCAGATGGGCAGGGAAGTTAAGAAGAGGGGGAGGCTTGTTTGGACTTTTTAAAACTTTTTTTTTGTAAACACATGGAGTAATAAAAAACAAGACATAACAAGAGAAGCATGAAAAGGTAGATAGTCAAAAAAGAATTTATTTCTGTTCATTTTGCATTTTATTTCATTTAAATCTGTGCACTAATACCTAAGAGTATGATGTGGTGTTTTTACTAACATACCCCGAAATACCTCTAAATTTATAAAATGTCTTGCCTGTTTAGAGCTAAAAAATAGACAAACGTGTGCCCAGTAAAGGGTTATGTTTGCCAGTGGTGCTTCTGTACCAGTTTCTGGTCTCATAATAGTACTCCTGCACTCACTGAACGTCGCTGTGTTCAACAAGCTGATTTTTATGGTGATTTTAGAGTAAAACAAGTGTGATGTTCAACAAGCTGATTTTCATCGTAATTTTAGAGGACTGAAAATAGCCTGCTGTTTCAGAGGGAAGCCTGTCGTTATTTTATAGTTGGGTTTTGCGAGAAAAAAAATACTGACAAGTGTTAAAAAATGCTGTCAAACGGGTCCGGAAATACTGACAAGAAGATTAGGGGGTTGGCACCTCTGGATACACAGCTTTGAAGCGCTCTGTGTTTCTGCTGTGTGTACAAGTTCATCTGCTTTGCGAAACTCTCAAACATTTCCACTGGGAAAACATTGATGAAAGTAATCAAGATGTGTAGCATCCAACTCAAGTGGAATTTTTGGGCCTACATGTTGTATTAAAGGCTGCAAAACAGGATTTGAAATCGGTCGTTGATGCCAGATCGCACTGCCACCACCATCTTGCAAACTGCCTAGCTGAACAAGGTACGCGCTGCTGAACAGCTCCGGTATTTTCCATCATCCCAGTGCGACAAATCACTAATATGCACACTAAAGACATAGATATTACTGCTCCATGAATCTTATAGAGGATTGTTTTGTAGATTCGCCATAACATCATAGAACTCTTGAGTCTCCATCACTCGATGGATCGTAGGTCGCCATTTTTTCCCAACATGTGTTTGGCAGGTCTGCTTTGCGGCAAGTAAAACTGGTAAGCCTGGCGCACAATGTCTTTGTGCGCATGTGCAGCGTGCTAGTTCTGTTTGACCTTTGCCCTATAGCAGACGACCATTGCAATCACCACAGAAGTAGGCACTAACGTATCTTGTGGCTTCAAGATTTAGGTATGTAGGATGGGCTTCTAGGGGCATTTAGCAGTGTTATAGGTGATTAAGCGTTAATATAAGAATTTGATTTTGGGATTATTTTATTGAGTATGAACCTGGAATACATTTGTATTTTGTTGTGTGCAGGAAACATCAACATCTGTTTGATGGGAGACCCTGGAGTGGCGAAGTCGCAGCTCTTGTCTTACATTGATCGTCTTGCCCATCGAAGTATGTGACGTTGCTGACTGAGACTAAAACCTTATTCTTCTATTAAGTTTACATAAAAATTTGCCTTTCGGCTGCACAAACCTAGTACATGTAAAATGTAGAATATGTTTACAAGAATGACATGTACAAACCAACAAAATGACATAAGGCTACACATTAATCCTCTAACCCCCAACAGCTTGTTTCCTAGGTCAAGGCAAATAACTCCGTCAAAATGCTACACCATGCACACACAAAAATTAATAAAAAAATACACAGCCCAAAATTATGTTCCACTCAACAGTATTAATAAATCGACCACATATTTTTCTTCAAATTCAAATTAAATCAAATTAAAATGAAATGTTATACATACATTTTTACAATGTGTTGCAACAGGGAAACAAAATCTGAATGTCAACGTAGCATACTGCACAACATGTAGCAATACCATCACTGCCGCGAATAAGCTAGCACAGGTTTTTCATTGTTGCTGTTATTCAAATCCGATGGAAACAGATCGTCAAAGTGAAAGTCCAAATTACTTTCCTCTCCATCTGCACCAAATCAGCCTCCTAAAATCCTTGAAATGGACCATCTTCCAGAATCCTACACCATAATTCTCCATCTCTCAAAATTCAAGCTGTAATCAAACTTTGAAATTCACTGTATGCGGTCTACAGACTCTAAAAATGCAGTGAAAACTGCGCCGGAAACCACAGGGAATCGTGATCTTATGTATGAGAGTCTCGCACATTTGCTATAAATGGATTTCCATGTGTCAGCCACTGAACAGACCAAGCTATTACCTGCGCCAACAGTCGCTCCGCGAGCATGCACATAGGAAGAACATCGGTCGCTCCGTGTGCAAGAGGGTTAAAAAAAATAAAATAAAAAACGATCTACAGACACACGAACGCCCCATACAAATACTTTCTTTTCGTTTTTATTAGTGTTGTTGGTTTTGGTGTGTGTTTGTTTTTTTATGAAGAGATTTTTGGTGTTGGGCTGTTTGTAGGTCTGGTCCTGATTTGGCTCGGAAGAGTCCGCTGGACCTAAAGCAATAACCTTGTATTGTATTGTATTGTTTGTAGGTGTTTGTTTCCATTTTTGGACAAGTGTTTATGGCCCGTTAAGAGTACACCGAGACAAAAGTAAATAATATTTGGATAAACATAACACCCAGAGGTGGGATCGATCCTACACCTGGCAGGAGCCATCGGTTTCTAGACTATGGATACGGTAAGCTATTCCCACGTTAGACCATGTGGCCTAAACGCTACTTGTGTAAAAATAGGGATTATAAATCTTGTATCTTGAAAATAAATAAATAACATTGTCAACAAGGGGGTGTTAGAGATAGTGTTACCCCACACTTATTTATCGTTTAACGTTTTTAAAATTATTCCATGTGCGAGTGTGGAAGTATTAACAAAATTGGTTTTTGTGTAATTTACAGACATGGGACTGATCCGTATTTATACTGATTTCCGTATTTTTTAAAAGTCAATGGGTCATTTCTGAGATCGACCTAAATCCGAAGAGAAAATTGAAGGGAGAGGGTAGGGTGAGCTTTGGCGCCTTCGCGAGTTCGGTTGTCGGGTCGTTCCGTCATGTTACACGAAGTACTGCGACGTCATTTATCCAAACTTTGCGCGCGTTTTGATTGGTCACGATCATTGCCGATCTTTGCCGAAGCTGAAAATACTCGTTTTCGGATTCTCCGAGCGCTTGTGCAGTCGTGAAGTCGAAGCAGTCAAAATGGCGACTTACTCTTATCGAGTGATGACGGAAAATGAAAGTGTTGAGTCCGCGAACATCGACAAGGTTGACAGTGTGAAAAACAAATGGAAAGCGCAATGGCTGTCGGAGAGAGTTGTAGTGAAATACAAGGGCAAGGAGAGATCACAGTTGATCGGCGATTCCATCGCAAAAATCGAAATTCTATGTACAATTTATTTGGTATTTGCACACCCAGCACACAACTATTGATGGCAGAGATCAATCTAAAGCTGACATGTGATTTTGGGCGAGTACTTGAAATGAAGAATAAACGGTCACAAAATGAACAGACTTTTCTATGTACAATTTATTTGGTATTTGCACACCCAGCACACAACTATTGATGGCAGAGATCAATCTAAAACAGACATGTGATTTTGGGCGAGTACTTGAAATGAAGAATAAACACTCACAAAATGAACAGACTTTTCTATGTACAATTTATTTGTATTTGCACACCCAGCACACAACTATTGATGGCAGAGATCAATCTAAAACAGACATGTGATTTTGGGTGAGTACTTCAAAGTTAGTTAGTTAGTTAGTTAAAATAGATTAACGTCCCCGGACACATAGTGAACAGCCTAGAAAGTTAATTGTCCTGCTCAGATTGCATCAGATTGCACCATTTGGCTTCCCCTTTTAAAAAAATTTTCGGACCCCCCTAGCTTGCTTGGCGCTTAGCGCCGTCGGCTCGGCGCTTTGCGCCTTCAGTTTCAGTATTTTTCACAATTCCCTTGTCCCATGTCTGAATTTACAGCAGATGCTTTTATGTGCAAAGACGGGAGCTTGCTTTATTTTGATGATTTATTCCTTGAACCTCTTGATCTCTAGGCCAGTACACAACAGGCAGAGGTTCCTCCGGAGTAGGCCTGACAGCAGCGGTGATGAAAGACCCACTGACAGGGGAGATGATGTTGGAAGGTGGCGCCCTTGTTCTGGCCGACCGAGGCGTCTGCTGCATCGACGAGTTTGATAAAATGATGGACAGCGATCGCACAGCCATTCATGAAGTGATGGAGCAGCAGACCATTTCCATCGCCAAGGTGAGTGATTGTCCGATCACGCTATGGACGGGTCAGCTGGTTTTGTTCCTTGTCCAACGCAAGAGCCTCTTATATATAAATACATCAATAAATATACCATCAACCATTACTTTCCTTCCCCACTTCTAAATAGCATCCAGTATTATTATTTCTTCCTATCCCAGTCACACAGGGTTGTGCTCAGTTGTCAATGACGCTGGGTGATGAGCCTAATGAAGCAAGTAGGCGGCTTGAGTTAGATCCTGCATCGGCCAGCGCCCTGAGCAGCTCTTGAGCTGGAAAGAGTGCTATATAAGAATGATTAAATGATGTCCAATTTCACTTAGATGTTGCAAGCTTACAGAATGTGTTACTGTTGAGTGGACAATAAAAACTAACTTACCATGTTGGACCAATTATCATTTTATCAGGTTTATATAGCGCTTTTCCAGCTCAAGAGCTGCTCAAGGCGCTGGTTGATACAGGATCTAACTCGAGGCGCTCACCTACAACCTTTAGGCGCATAGTCTGATGCCCAGATGACCGAGGACAATCCTGGGTGACTGGGGATGGGGAGAAGGGACCTAGTGCGTGTTGTGTGTATTTTTACAGTCTGTGGGACCCTATAAGCAATGATTAACTAACCAAAGCGTCTGGGGTAATTTCTTTTATGATGTTTATTTTATTTATTATTATTACTATTTCACTCCAGGCCATCAACGGGATTTGAACCACTGCCTGTTCAAGCTGCTGACATTGAAGTACACTGCATACTCCACTGAGCAACTGATTCAAGGAAAATGATGTTTTGTTACAGTACAAAGTGCACTGTACACGTGCTGTAGACTGTATAGTTGAAATTACGCCTGCATCTTGTGTCCCATGATTAGTACAGAATGCATTGTACCCGTGCTGTAGACTGTATAGTTGAAATTACGCCTGCATCTTGTGTCCCATGATTAGTTAGCTGGTTACATGATTATACAGGGAGGTAAAAATGGGCAGAATTGCAGGACTTTGTTAACATAAGGGCAATGCTGCATTTCAAAGAGGCACATGACCGGTTTTTCTCTAGGGAGAGCAATAAGTTGTGTTACAACAGGCAGCTGTCTCAAGATGGATCTATTCCTTATTGGATGCCATCCTATTTATTTTATTTTATTATATTATTTATTTATTTTATTTTGGCAGGCTGGCATCATGACGAGTCTGAACGCCCGTGTGTCCATCCTGGCGGCCGCCAACCCTGCCTACGGTCGCTACAACCCCAAGAAGTCTGTGGAGCAGAACATCCAACTGCCCGCTGCCTTGCTGTCCAGATTCGACCTCCTGTGGCTGATTCAGGACAAGGCAGATCGAGAAAATGATTTGAGGTGACTAAACTTCTGTGGCTCTGTAACGGCTCTTTTTCCAATTCAGCAGGTGCTCAAGGAGATGGCTGATACAAGATCTAGCTTAGTGGCTGATACAAGATCTAGCTTAATGGCCGATACACGATCTAGCCATAGACCTGGAATATTTAGACCGCGCAGTGACGCCATTGGTGTGATGATACGTCAAGAGTTATGCGACTTGATTGTGGCATGTGTGAAAATGGCTGCTTCACAGAGCGAAGATCTGATGGAGAGGGGAAAAAAATCGCAGGAGCAGTTACGGTGACCACTGTACAGCTTTGAACTGCACAAATGCACGATTAAAGGCTGCATGCAAGGGGAAGAGTTTTTTTCATTTCCCAAAGGAAGAAGAACGGTAAGTTCTTGAAGAAATTGTAGATCTATTCTGACAGACAAGAATCATGATATGAATGAATTATGATGACCAAGACCGGTCAATGAATGGTTGTCAATGATACAAGACGGATTGGAACTAAGGTGATGTTTCGTGTAAGAAACGGTTTGGATTAGCCCAAGGAATTAATAAAGGTTGTGTGTAGGGTCAATAAAAAGTACGCCTACTCACTACTGTCATTGTCAGTGTCAATTAAGCCACAGTAGAACTAAAAAGGGGTGCCCTCTGGCCGTTTGCTCTCGTGTGTCATCCTCTGTCTAGATCTAGATTTAAAACGATTCTGGTGCACTGCAAAGTCTTGGTATAAACGTGATTAATGTTATGTTTGTTAAGTAACCCAACTTGATTTGCCGCACTAATTAGCTCACTATTGTCATGTTCTCTGCAAATTTTGAAACTATTTGAGTTGAATTTATACACCGTTTCTGCTGATCTCTGTGCACCCAGTATGAGAAAAGTAAAATTTCAGCGGCTTATTTGCTGTCCACCAAACTGTGTCTGTAATTCCTCAACTTCACCCCCGTTGAGGTGCCGGGGGTTTCAGTATAAATAGTATCCCCACTTTCTGGAAATTTAGTGCTTTAAATTCCCACTGTCGCTGTCTTCCTCATTTGCTCTTTCCCATTCCTGCTCTGTCCTATCACTCTGCTATACTATCTTCTTCTTCGCTAGATCAATGACCTACCTTTTTTCTTAAAAACTCTTCCTGGACAAGACTCCTTGTTTGTGTATGAGGTCTGTCGGATCAGCTTGGGGGTGTTGGACGCTTTTAGCCAGGTGCTCACTAGGGCTTCCTATGATGTTATTATTTAGCAGTGTAGGCATTTTGTATGTATGTGTTTTGTTGATAATTTATAGTGATGTTTGTGTTCTATTTTGTTTTTGTAAACGGGGGTTTGAGTAGTTGGGGTGAAGCCTCAGCTGTCCCCTGCGTGGGATGTCTTTATTGTGGGGTGGCTGGCCGGTGGAGGGCATTCAATTTTCCCACTGGGGTTGTTTCGGCAGATCTTTTATGCGGATCAGGGGTTGGCCGGTCCTGATTTGGCTCGGAAGAGTCCGCTGGACCTAAAGCAACAATCAATCAATCAATCAATCCTCAACTTCGTATCCTGTTATAATTAAATTAGGTTGTGGCAGAATATTCTAATATAAAATACAGATGCCAACCCTTTATTTTGTCACAAGACTCACTGAATGTATTTTCAATTTGAATGAAATATATAGGGTTGATTGCAGAAAGTTGCCTTGTTCACATTTTTTTAAATACGAGAGAGAGAGAGAACAGACTGACTGAGAGAGTATAATTATTATGTACCCTAATTATTATGTTGAAATCAATCGAAGCATATTTTTGTAAATAAATGAATTTCCGTGTGCACAGCTAGATTTACGTTTCGAATTAGTCAATATCTTTATTTATATTTCGATCTCCATCTCTTTCTATATCACACACGCATGCACACACACACATATAAATTATACACACTAAAACTGCCAATCAATCCGTATGCTGTGTGAACCCCATACGGAACAATAAATAAATTACACATGTATGACACATATTCTAGACTAGTGGTTTTTTTTTTAATATTATTATTATTTTTATTTTAACTCAATTTATCTTACATATACTGTTTATTTCAAGCAACAAACCAATGCAAAAGCCACCCATATCACGGGTTACAGTTTAGGAAGCGCTGATAACACCCTTACGGTCAAGAAAAGAGGCAGCAAGTCATGAAAAAATAAACTGATGTGCATAAAAAATTTTTTCTCCAATTTGAAAAGCCTTATTTCAAACATTTTCAACAGCAAAAGGTGAAAATCGCTGTCTAAAACATTTTTTTAAATATAATTAAAACCCCCCCATATTATAGACAAGTGACTAAGAACCGAAAGCAAGCCCATGTCACGTTGAAGGGACATAACTCCTCCACCGTACATCACTTCTCACAGAGGCGATATCGTTAAGTGATTTCTCTCTTCTTCCTTTCTCTCTGATCTAGCTTAATGGCCGATACAAGATCTAGCTTAACCCTTAGCCTGCTGACATGTTTTTTCCTGCTCTGTGCTAAAGAAAATTTTGACTTACGATTAAAAATACACATGCCTTATTATATATGCCATTGTTGCTAAACTATTACACCTAGATACATAAAAGTATATATCAAATGAAAGGAAATTGAATAAAGATTCCAAAGAACAGACACAAAAAAGTGTAAGATTGTTGGTTAGTACAATTATGGGATGGAAAGTTAGGGGCATGAGCAAACAAATTCACTCTCACTCAACTGCACACCCATTCTTGAAATCATATGCAAAGAATTGCAAAATAGAAATAAGATTTATTACCAAAAATTATGTGAACCAAAATGGACTGTAATGAAAGCCTGATAAATACAGAAATAGTCTGTAAAAGGCACATAATATTATTATAGATCTAGTGAAAAAAAACGAAGTGTTTTTTCACCTACCATCGTCTGCTAAAGATTGAAGGCGGCGATCTTCTTCTTCATCCGAATCGTAAGATTTCACTCCCTCCAGCCTCTGTCAAATAAACATCACCCGCATCAAAATCTTTATCCTCACTATCATTATCTAAGTTTTCTTCCTGGAACATTTTCGCCACCTCTTCTGCCGTGTATGTTCTACATGCCATGATGGCGACGAACGAGGCGGAAAATTTCACCAGCAACAAGACAGTGCTTCGACACATGTTTTCTGTTTGAAAATTACCTCTAAAGCAAAAGTTTTTTCTTTCCAAACCATTACAGTTGAAGGGAAACAACTTTTGTTTCATTATCATGACCAAGGATTTATTTTATAAACGCTTTTACCTCCCTTTGTACAACGTACGTAGACATCGCATTAGGCCGGCTTTAAACACCTCGTACTATGTACGTAGACAGCGCAGCCTAAAGGTTAATGGCCGATACAAGATCTAGCTTAATGGCTGATACAAGATCTAGCTTAATGGCCGATACAAGATCTAGCTTAATGGCCGATACAAGATCTAGCTTAATGTCCGATACAAGATCTAGCTTAGTGGCTGATACAAGATCTAGCTTAGTGGCTGATACAAGATCTAGCTTAGTGGCTGATACAAGATCTAGCTTAGTGGCCGATACAAGATCTAGCTTAATGGCCGATACAAGATATAGCTTAATGGCCGATACAAGATCTAGCTTAATGGCTGATACAAGATCTAGCTTAATGGCTGATACAAGATCTAGCTTAATGGCCGATACAAGATCTAGCTTAATGGCTGATACAAGATCAACTCCAGGCCATGACAAGCCCTGATGGCATATGTGTTGATCTTGAGGTGTGTGTATAAGAGGGGAGAGAAGCGGGGATGCACAAGAAAGTCCATTAGGTTTTATATGTCTAGTTTTAAGTCGCTGCAAGCTTTCAATCAGGCTGTATTTTATAACGGCGTGGAGCATGTATGAGAGGAATGATGATGACCAGGGTAGGGTGCCTTGTGGTGTGTGTGTTGACCAACATTGGAGCACACACCACACTCCTTGTGTAATGTTCACTGTTGTCACTTGGCGGAATAAACGGTATATGTAACAATATGGAATTGCTGTGCTTTCAGATTGGCTCAACACATTGCCTACGTTCATCAACACAACGTGCACCCACCTCTATCCTTCCAGCCATTGGAGATGCGGCTAATGAGGTAAGCGTTGTCCGTGTGCTGGATTATCCTTTTGCATTTCATCATTATTATAGTGCTCTTTTCCGACTCCAGGCACTGGTCAATACTGGGTCTGCAGTGATTGCTGGCACTCTCACCCATCGAGGACATGGGCGTCAGAATCTTTAAAGCTTGAGTGATGGAATGTTCTGACTAGACCTGAGATTTACACTCTTTATCTGAAGGAGTAATACTGCTGGCCTCACAATTGTCGTCTTCAGTTTAGCAGTAACATAAGAATGTTGATCGAATTTATTGTTATTTAAAGAATGGCCGTGATGTATATTGTATCATTTTCTTCATTTCCCATGACGTAGATGGGTGCATTAGGAGTGGAATTGTGGAGCCAGCGTTGTTTGTATGCATCTTTTTTTATGGGAATAAAACCTTTACTCCAGAGTTTTGTATTAGAGTTCCAATACTAGTAGTAACAATAAAAGAAAGATTAAAATAGGGCACATAGTTCACGTGGCATAGTGATTTAGGGTGCCTATGCAGCAAATGGGCTGGATTTGTAATAAAAGGTAGTGGTTTTGGATCACCATTCTACATTGTATGGTCCAACTTTATACAATTCCATCACCTCCAAGCTTACAAAGTATATAATTATGTATATATTTTGTTGTTGTTTTTCAGACGCTACATCTCTTTGTGCCACAGCAAGGAACCCACAGTGCCTGAGGGTCTGGCAGACTACATCACTGGGGCATACGTGGAAATGCGCAAAGAAGCACGCAACAACAAAGACATGACCTTCACCAGCCCAAGGACACTGCTGGCCATTTTGCGTCTGGCTACAGCTTTGGTGCGTTTTATTTGTTTAATTCAAAACAGAGAAAATATACTTGTTTTCCTTTGTTTTTATCAGGCATGAAAGGCCTCCTTTTTTAGGCCTATTTTTGCCGCCGAATCCGTCGAAAAGTATGTTGTTCACACTAAAATGGTTTTTAGTGAAACCGATTTATTTCCTCAGTACGAGATTGGCCTTTATTCTCATTTAGAAAGAATCTTCAAACAAATCACCAAATGGAGTAAAAGTCAATAGTAACTTCACTTCCACCCACTTGTTGAAAATGTCTTCCATTGTAAAATTAGGGAAGGCTTTTCGAATAAAAGTACTCAAGAACAGCTGGCGTTGGGTTTGGCTCGATAGGAATATTAATGGAGGAAGATTTGGTGATTTTATTCGGAAGTTAGAGGCGAAAGGAGAGACCTTTTATGTGCCATGTGAAAAGAAATTGGCATATGGCAATCAAGGATATGTGGCGATTGAAAGTCACTGTAGGACATCAGTTGAACACAAATGGAACGTTTGCTCTGTTCAGAACAGTGTATGCTTTTTTTTCTTCAGCTAAATGATTACAATCATTCTTGATTACAGGACTAATTAAAATAAAAAAAAATTGTAAGTTTTTTTTGACATAGTAAATTCATAATTTATTGAAATATTCCCAGGATGCGCCAGAGCTCACAGACTTTAATCTATGTTTCAATTTTTTTTAGGAGAGGGGCATGCCACCGGACCTATCCCTTACCCCCGAACTCCCACTTGTATTTGTGTATTTCTAACTTCAGTAAGATCATGTGCTTATTTTCAAACAGTAATGCATTAGTTTATTATTATTTATGTATTTATAGCCGGTTTAAAGTGAATTAGCTATATAATTGATTGTATGTTACGCGCTCTCCAGACCCTAACATTTGTCTTCTTTTTGGGTCTTCCACCACTTTCATGCCTGTTTAACTCTTTCCCTGCCAGGCATGTTTCCACGTTTGTGCCAGACATTTCTGTGGCACCGGAAAGAAAGTTCAGTACCTTAGGCATTTAAGCTACTGTTCTTTCAATAATAGTTGTTAAATAGACATATTTCATATAAAATTAAAGGTAAAAGAGTGAAGAATAAGAAAAAAAACAACAAATGTTAATTTGATTATGTTATTGAAATATGTGTTTTGAAAGCATGTTGATCTTTTTGAAATGATAAAATAAAATAAAAATATTTCTACATACCACAGTGATAAAAAAAAATCTGGAGGAATAATTCCAATCACTGAATCAGCTTCACACACCAGAAAGAAAATTTATTTAGGATCAAAATACACTTTACAGTTTGAAATTATATTGATTATTAGCACAGAGTTTGACACACTGTCGATTGTGCCCATCACAATGCTTAGTAAAATGCACAAAAAGCACTAAAAACGAATCAATTTGAAGAAAAAACGCGCGTGTCGATCGAGAACGAAAGTAGAAAGAGTTATCTCTCTTTGGTTAAAATAAAACTTGGATTGGACTGCGCAAAAAACCGGAATGAAACGGAATACTGAAATCGACGATATATCGTCGATTGGCACAAACATGGCGGCTCAGATCGACGATATATCGTCGATTGGCAGGGAAAGAGTTAATGGATGTATGTCATCTTCATAATGTGGTGGTTTGAGGGGAGACCACTCTGTACTTTACTGTGCAAGCTCCTGTATAGCATCCTGTTGTCATCACCATCGTGTCATCTTCGAAGCGTGTGTAACACCAGCGTTCCTCCCAAATATGCACGCTTCCTATTATTGAGAAAGGAAATGGTTTTGTATGTGTTGCGTCCAGGCTCGCTTGCGATTGGTGGAAACTGTGGAGAAGGACGATGTGAATGAGGCGATGAGGCTGATGGAAATGTCGCGCGACTCTCTCAACACGCACAAAGAACAGACCAGGTGTGTAACAGTTTTATCATGAATTGAGCAATAAGTTTGTTTAAAAAAATGAGATAAAACCCAACGAGCCAAAAGTAACAAGAAACCGTCCAGCAGGGGAGTAAAGCCTATTTAAAATTTTATGTTATCGTTCTAATTCAGCGCTTCGCCAGCTCAAGAGCTGCTCCAGGTACTGGCTGATACAGGATTTAACTCCACAAGCCTGAGGGCCCCACTTGCTGTCTTCGGCGCATCTAGACAACTGAGCACAATTGTGGAGAGGGGGGGGGGGGGTGGAGGGGGAGAAGGGTCCTAGTGCTTGCTGTTGGTATTTACATAGGTGGCGCTCACAAGTCTAGGACACCAGTCAGGACATTTGAAAGTGTGCAAGGGAGTGTTTGTATGCATAGGCTAAACCTTAGTTTATACTCTCATCTGAGGGAGTTTGTAATGCTGCCATGTAGTTGACCAAGGAGTTTGTAATACTGCTATGTAGTTGACCAAGGAGTTTGTAATACTGCTATGTAGTTGACCAAGGAGTTTGTAATACTGCTATGTAGTTGACCAACCCGTCGTGGTATTATTCTTTCCGGTATCCTATCCTGCTAATTATTTTACATTTTTAGCTAACGCGACTATTTCAATGCGTGGTTCTGTTTGGACAGGGTGCAGAACGTGACGGACCAGATCTACGCAGTGATCCGGGAGATGGCCCCAGAGAAAGGAGGCAAGTCTGTCCGCATGAACGATGTGATGGAACAGTGCACCACCAAGGGGTTCAAACCCGATCAGATTGATGCCTGCATTGAGGAGTATGAAGAGCTGAACGTGTGGCAGGTCAACGCTGCTAGAACCAGGCTCACTTTCATTTAAACATGTTGATGCCATTTCTCAAATTGCCCTCATAAACCTTTATATATATATATATAAATAAATTCAGAGGGATATTGTAAGAACCAAGCTGACTGACATTCATCTTCTGTTTGATTTTCAGCTGCCTGGATAATAATTTTTGTTCATTCGTTTCTGGAACGGATTGCCAGAGTCAGGCACACACAAGCTCAGTTCCTATGTGAGCAGCACTGTGCAGTGGCTCTGTGTTTCACATGCTGCGGGCTATTTATAGCTAGTCTGGCTGACCAGTCCTCAAAATCTGAAAAGCTTCGTTAGGGTCGCTGTGGGCTAACATTCATCTCAACATGTGAAAAGATTTGTCCCATTTGATACTTCAAAACTGTCTTATACATTTTTGTTTCCCGTGTGCCCAGATCAACTCGTGTATTCCAAATGCAAAGATTTTCTTTTAGTTTGGGTGTGAACACTATTTAAAGGTGGCAAAGAGAATTCCGCTGGAACCAGGTTTGCTTTCATTCCCATGGTTTGATTATAGAATACTTTTTAGAACGCAGGCTTACTTTGATCTTAACACGCGCCGAAATTTCCCTTTTAGAAAGAGGTAGGGGTGGAATTTCAACCATATATAACGGACAGTTTCAAACTGGGAAAAACACTCCTGATCCAATTTCAATCAAATCTAAATATTTTTTAGAAAAGTTGTGTAAACTCTGCGCAATTCCATTTAATCCATATTTTGCCAGCTGATGTACATGTTGCAGTTTTCATTGACAAGGTACATTTTGGTTGAAGTGTGTGTGATTGGCAAAAGGGTTACTGGATTCGCCACTAGCTCATTTAATTATTATTTTATTTTTCTTTAATTATTATCGTTGGGTCTTGTCAATCCTCTGACTCTTCAGTCTTGGACACTATTTGGACTGCATGGGGATATATGCATGAAAAAGGACTAACCGCTTAGTTCCATACTATAGCCTAGTCCGGTTCTATTGGCCGTAGTCCGTTATTCAGGAAAGCGGACTACCAAAAGTTCCTTCCTAAGGTACTGACTGACCGATCGGAACTACCGGCCTGAGCTGCAGACTAAAACCGGAAACAATATGGCTGCCGACGTACTGTTATTAAATGAATACAGACGAGCACTGTGTCAAAATCGCATTTTTCGCGACAGAGCAGCTTCCACTGGAAATTTTTAATGATGGCCAAGTTATGAGAAGGCAAGGTTTGCCGCCGTTTGGAAATGCCAGGAGAACCATAGCATTCCCCACACTATTTAGCAGAGGCGTCCTAGGCTTATGTCACATATCAACCCTGGCGAAGTAAGCCTCGTTCGTCTCTGTTACGCAGTGTGACCCGCATGCCCTGAAAAAGGAGGGGAGAATCCAAGTATGTTACGTCAAACCTGCGGCGGAGTAGCCTCCCTTTGAGGATTTTCGAGGCTAGTGCGGTACTATCAACTTTTAGTTTGAGACTGAGAAGTCTCGAGTTATTCCATCATGGTGCATACTGGATTATGAAAATAAATAGTACCAAACTACAGGTTTCCGAACTATAACATAGTTCAGAACTACAATAGGCCGGTTTCATGCATAGATCCCCAGATGCTTTCAGGAATTGTTTCCCTTGGACCATGTATAGAATGATCTGGAATTTAGGACCAAGAAATGCAATCTGTCCATTGTTCTTGAAGAAGATACAATTACAAGTAGCAGTGTATTGTTGGAGTAAATCTTTGTTAGCTGTTTAAAAAAAAATCTGATGGTTTTGGTAACTTTTTAGAGGTTTGGTATACACGTGTTTCAAACGGACATCATCATCATCAATCATCATCATATTTTCAAAAGCAATAGAAATTTACATGAGAAGTTGGTTGTTTTGTGTGTGCATGGTTGACTGTTAAGAGCTTAATAAATTGTGGACTGAACTCCTTGTTAAGTTTCTGGTTTGCCCTGAACACGTGTCCCCAGTGGGGATGCCGGGGGTTTCAGTATAAATAGTATCCCCACTTTCTGGAAATTTAGTGCTTTAAATTCCCACTGTCGCTGTCTTTCTCCTTTGTTCTTTCTCATTCCTGCTCTGTTCTATCAATCTGCTATACTATCTTCTTCTTCCCTATACCAGTCACCTACCTTTTTTTGAATACTCTGCCGGGACAAAACTCTTCATTTGTGTGTGAGGTCTGTTGGATCAGCTTGGGAATATTGGACGCTTTCTGCCAGGTGATCATTGGGGCTTCCTATGATATTATTTGGCAATGCAGGCATTTTATATGTATGCGTTTTGTTGATATTTTATAATTATGTTCATATTCTATTTTGTTTTTGTAAACGGGGATTCGATAAATTAGAGTATAGCCTTAGCGTCCCCTGCCTGGGATGTCTTTATTGTAAAGTGACTTCAGTGTTACCACTAGGGTTGTTTCAGCAGATCTTTTATGCGGATCAGGGGCGAGTCAGCGAAGTTGTGGTCTTGATTTTGTGGTCCTGATTCGGCTCTTTGCAATCCGCTGGACCCTGTAAGCAATGAATAACTAATGAACCCTAAACACGTGACCTTGACGCTTGCCAAGTGTCGGAGGTCTGTCAACCAGGGGCTGTGTATAGGCGCTTGCCTTTAGCAGCCGCTGACACTCTGTTTGGAGTCCACCACACCAGCTCAATGCCTATGTGAGCAGCACTCTTAGGTTCCCCCACATTTTGCTGGCTGCGGGCTATTTATAGCTTTCCTACACCCTCCCTTCCAGTGAAAGGAAAGGAAAGAAGCTATCGGCAAAGCTATTTATAGCTAGCCTGGCTGAACTAACCTCAAAACCTAAAAGCTTTGGTTGAGTTGCTGTGCCACGTCTCTTTTGGGCTAACTGCCTGCATAAGCTTCGTAGCAGCCCAATAGTGACTTTGATTTTGTTGGCGAAGGTTCGTCATGGTGAGATTTATCACAAGTTTTCAAAGTACTATATAAAAAGGTTGCAGGCCTTTTGTGAAACGTTTTGGTTGTAAGAGTAGATGACAGCTGGAAAAAAAAGAAAAGAAAAAAAAGTTGTATTCTTTACATTACATGTATCTGTTTGTTTAAATTTTTTTACTTAGTCTTTTGACGGGCTCCACAATTTTCCTGTAAATATATTGCTCTTTCTGATAAAGTCTAGAGGATGGTGATAGGTTTTTGTGTAAGAGGGCCGTTTCATCATCTGTTGGTATTGGTAATATGTGTACATAGTGATGTCTAACATGCAGACATCAGCTCCTAAAGATCTGATAGACATGCAGTTTTTAAAAAAAAAGTTAAAGTTGAAGAAAGCTTGTTAGACTGCATATGTTTTAAAAGAAAATGAATAATGATGAATGACTTAAATAAATGTGTATAAATGTAAATACAGGACTTGCGTTGGACTTTCTGACTCGCATGCACATTTAAAATTTTAGCAAATCTTCGCGAGATAAGCCCTAAATAGTCCGAGAATGACATTTAAGAAGAAAAAAATGTCCATCTGTCCTCCATCCGTCTCTGCAAAACTTGGAAGTGGTTCAATATCTCAGAACCTATTTCAACTATCACAACCACCCCCGTTGGGGTGCCGGGGGTTTCAGTATAAATAGTATCCCCACTTTCTGGAAATTTAGTGCTTTAAATTCCCACTGTCGCTGTCTTTCTCATTTGCTCTTTCTCATTCCTGCTCTGTTCTATCAATCTGCTATACTATCGTCTTCTTCGCTAGACCAGTCTCCTTCCTTTTTTCTTGAAAACTCTTCCGGGACAAGACTCCTTGTTTGTGTATGAGGTCTGTTGGATCAGCTTGGGAATATTGGACGCTTTCTGCCAGGTGGTCACTAGGGCTTCCTATGATGTTATTATTTAGCAATGTAGGCATTTTATATGTATGTGTTTTGTTGATAATTTATAATGATGTTTGTATTCTATTTTGTTTTTGTAAACGGGGTAAGTTGGGGTGAAGCCTCAGCCGTCCCCTGCGTGGGATGTCTTTATTGTAAAGTGACTGGCTGGTGGAGGGCATTCAGTTTTCCCACTAGGGTTGTTTCATCAGATCTTTTATGCGGATTGGGGGTTGTCCGGTCCAGATTTGGCTCGGAAGAGTCCGCTGGACCTAAAGCAACAATTACGTAATGTAATGTAACTATCACAACCAAGCTTGATAAGATGGTGTGTATCCATAAAACCTCAAAAACGATCAGTGAATGAATGACTTCACTTCAAGGTGTAGTGGTCATGGGGAACAATTGCAAAATTTACTTTTTTCCTAATTTATTACTATTGAATTTACGATTGGTGCATGATAGATATCAATGAGACACACAAATTTGGTCAACCTGTCTCCAAGGTCACTGTAACTGTCCAAAGGCGGTTAGTATAGGTACTTTGAAGTGACCTTGACCCTAACTATGAAAGATACAGTCCAAACTTGTATTTAGAGATGATATAGACTGATCTTTTATATGTTCTGTTTTTGCGTTGACCTTGAAGTTCAAGGTCATTTTAGGCCTTGCAAAAACGTTCCAAAAGTGGTCATCATGCAGTGGAATGGCTCTATATTTAACCCATTGGGTTATTTGATCATGCATAGGAGAGGTCACATGAAGCTCAAGGTCATCCCAAGATTACTGTTTTTTGGCCGAATTCAGCGGTTGCTGTAGTTTGATTGTACATGAGTGTATTTGGAGCCGGAGGTCAAGGTCATCGAAGATCAAAGTCTGTATTTGCATTTTAATGCCACCGTTTCATTTAGATTTTTTTCTGGGCTCTCGTTTTCATGTTAAATATTGTAAGTTCCATAAAGAGCATATGAGTCATATGGGCTTTGCCCTTCTAATTGCATTTATTTGTGAACCTTTTCATTCGATTTTTAGTTATAATTTTGGTGAGTTTAAAATTTTCCGTTTTCATTTGAGTTTTTCCCCTTGGGGTCATGAGCAATCTTGTCACTGTAGATTGTTCTAACCTATAAAGGGAACAGTGAAAGCCCCAGTTGAAAACCTGTCTTGCCTTTGTAGGCATGACTAATTCACTGCGGCAACAGTTCCCCCCGTTGGAGTGCCGGGGGTTTCAGTATAAATAGTATCCCCACTTTCTGGAAATTTAGTGCTTTAAATTCCCACTGTCGCTGTCTTCATCATTTGCTCTTTCCCATTCCTGGTCTGTCCTATCACTCTGCTATACTTTCTTCTTCTTCGCTAGATCAATGACCTACCTTTTTTCTTGAAAACTCTTCCTGGACAAGACTCCTTGTTTGTGTATGAGGTCTGTTGGATCAGCTTGGGAGTGTTGGACGCTTTCTGCCGGGTGGTCACTAGGGCTTCCTATGATTGTATTATTTCGCACTATAGGCACTTTATATGTATGTGTTTTGTTGATGATTTATAATGATGGTTGTATTTTATTTTGTTTTTGTAACCGGGGTGTTCGCGTAGTTGAGGTCAACCCTCAGCCGTCCCCCGCGTGGGATGTCTTTATTGTAAAGTGCGCTGGACCTAAAGCAATAACCTTGTATTGTATTGTATTGTAAAGTGACTGGCCGGTGGAGGGCATTCAATTTTCCCACTAGGGTTGTTTCGGCAGATCTTTTATGCGGATCGGGGGTTGTACGGTCCTGATTTGGCTCGGAAGAGTCCGCTGGACCTAAAGCAACAATAAATCAATCAATCAATCATTTGAGTTTTTCAAGTTCATGTTTATTTGTTCTTTTACAATTTTGTGTGTATGAACTTGCATTTAGTTTTATATAATTATTTAAATCTTATTAATGTGTGAGCGAAGCCATGAGGAGAGAAATAGTACGCTGGTTAAACGATCATCTGTGGTGGTGCCCCAACGAGTTTCGGGATAGGATTAATGTGTTCCTAGTACAACTTTGGGGTATTGATTTTTCTGTTCTGTTTTTTTTTTTTTTTTTTAATATTGTGCTTCCATTTATAGTTTTTAGAGTTTCCAAACAATATGATGTGTAGAAAGGAACATTTTTATTGGCAACACCGAGTTAACGTCTATGGACACGCATATACACTGGCATTCATACAATACAAATGAAACCCAGACTGAAAAGAACGTATGAGCTTTTATTTAACAAGATGCTTTGTAACAATGTACATTGACAAGACAAAACCCCAAAAAAAATTGACCAACCTATTTCAACTTATTTGTGAATTTTAATTGTGTAATAACAAAAGCAATTACACTTGTAACCTTATGCATTCACAGCAAAACCCTGACCTTATGCATTCACAGCAAAACCCTGACTGGACAACCCTGAAAACTAAACAAAATGTGTTGGTGTATGTACCTCAACTAAGGACCCAACCCTAACAGTAAATTCTCAAATAAGTGTTGGTATAGCTCTAAAAACGACTTCATAAAGATAAATGCATAAAACTTGTGACATCAAACAAAATTTTAATTAACATTTTTATTACTTTATTCTAGGAGCATTAATATTGTAAAATTAATTGTGTGAACTTTTCGTGGTTGCTCAAGTCTTGAGAATAACAAAACAGTTCACTAGGACAATCCTGACATCCCAACTGACATTTTTATTCACTAAAGTGCTCCCACTCCAAGCAATGTTAAGAAGGGGAAAACTTTGGATTCTGTTCACCACTTTATAACCCTGAACATTTAATTCAAAATTTTAAGTTTCTATCCACAAACAATTCAACGTGTTATGTACTATACAAAAAAGCTTTGAACTTCCAAAGCAGTTTAATGTCCTACTGTTCTATCTAAAGCTTATTACACTGAAGACTTCACCAAACTTGGTACAGAGCAAAATACAATGACTTGTCAACATGAAGAAACAATTTTAATGAATAATGCTTAGCTCACTGAAACAGATGCTTGCCAAGTTCTTAACACAAGTCAAAGTTTGACGATGACAATAAAAGAAAAAATTGCATATTCGGTTTTTGTGTCCGTGAGAGATGCAGAATTAACAAAATCACTACAATAATGCTACCATAATAGTAAGTCTTATCATGATTAATCCAACCAAACATTAAATAGCCTGTAATGCCAATATTCAAAACCGATCATAGAATTAAGTCTACATGCACGTAATAATCTTGACCATAAATAATCCTACAGAACATGAAAATAGATTAAAAACCCAATAAGACAGATGTGATAACAAAGCACATGTCATAAGGAAGATGGACAAGATCAGAGAAATGAACGGAACATAGAGAGGCACAAGAAATATGTACAAAACCGCGTAAGCACACCAATGAACACATTTCCAACTTCCATTCTCATTCTTTTCCTGTTGAGTTTTCCCTCTTTTTTTAAAAAGAATCGTACAACATATTTTTAATTTTCCCAGCTTAGTTTGTTTTGTTTTTTTGCCATTAATTTTGGCACGTGTAACCGAAGCATTTTGATAAAAAAAAATCCATGCTGAAGACATTGGTATAAAGAACTATGAGGTTGCATGAACTACTATATACATTACAACACAACAACCCTCCCTTACCTTCCCTCCCCCCTACCCCTCTCTCATTTTGCAGCTCAAGATGCAAACAAATGGCTGACAAATGGAAATGTAAAAGTCAGCCCAAACTATTTGGTCATAGTCAATAGCCCAACCCAACAGTTCTATTTTGCAGAACCATTTACATTCCCTGAACACCTGCATTGACAGTTTGTACAAGTTCCACCAGTAAGGTGTTCATAACTCGCTTCTTGCATGTACAGATGGCCTTGTCTGCAGCATTTGATTTCTGTTTGAACAACAAATGTCTGGCATCGGCCGTCTGTTTGCAGTACGCTGGACCCTATAAACAATGACTAACTCACTAACGCTCACTAAAATAACGTTATTGCCTCACTCCCATGTCAATAGTTTAAAGCGCTATAGCGCACAACCTTTTCAGCTTTCAACAAATAAAAAGCATAAAATGACATAGCCCCCGAACTAAACACGTAGAACTTCAGCCTAAAACAATGGTTTAACTTCAGTGTGTTAATAACACTTCAACAAACCGTTAGTTCTTATCCCACCAAATGGCCAATTCCACAGAACCCAGCAAATTTCTGTTGCATTTATTTTCGCATTTATTTTCAATTCTGTCTCTTGTATTACAGTCAGTGCTCCGCGGTCTGCCACACGCGTCACCAAAAAAGCGTTTCAGTTGCCACAATAATTGCAACACAATACACACAGCATCTTTATCAATCCACATAAACGTTTGTATACACTGTGACACATGTTTGAAGCACATAAACAAAGCACGAAACATGTAATTTAAAAAAAAAATCCAGTTAATTGTTAATTAATTTTTCAACACAATAAAATATAAATCTAGACGAATGACAAACATGAGGGAGAGGATGAATAAAACTTGGTGTTGTGACAGGGGGAAGTAGTAAATACTACCAGGTGAAAAAAAAAAGAAGTGGATACTGATAAAACATAATTTGGGATGAAGACCAATACACAATGACTACATAATTAACAAACAACAAACCAAGGAAGCGAGGTTACATGTACATGGCCCATATCACAACTGACCACCTTCTTCCACCCCTGTTTTACAGTCATTAAGCCCTTGACACACCAGACGATCTCAACGATTCATACTAGAACCTTTAGCAATGAAATTTCTTTCTGTCGATTTGCTGTAGTATTTTATACACAACTTCCGCAATCCTGCCCACTGTCGTGTTCTTTTTTTAAAGTATTGTGATAATTTTACAGGTAGAGTGTGAATGTTTTAAAGTACATGTATTGTGATGATGGTACAGGTAGAGTGTGAATGTTTTAAAGTATTGTGATGATGATACAACAGGTAGAGTGTGAATGTTTTAAAGTATTGTGATGATGATACAACAGGTAGAGTGTGAATGTTTTAATGTATTGTGAGGATGGTACAGGTAGAGTGTGAACAATTTGAAAAAAAAAAGGTCTGTATTATTTTGATGGGAATATGAGATACAGTCTAAAAGTGCTTAGCTAAACGTTGGCTTTTTTCTTCTCCTATAACTTTTTAAAAGTCAAACTATGCCGAAAGAAACTTGGGGATGAATACTGAAAATACAAAACTGAACTGGACAGTATACTGTCATCAATGGTTTGGTTTGATTTCTTGTTTATAGGGTCCAAATGAACCATTAGGCGTCACACTGGCCTTTGTCATCAAATCTAAATTATCCAGTATGAAAAGTTCAGACCTAAACACATGAACACACTTTTCTTGTTGTACTGAGAGGTGGTAGTATCAACACACGTTGGGATGAAAGGAGAAAGAAAACAATAATTTCACAATTGCGCAAAGCTTTTTTCTTTCACATCTTCATATTAAAACGAATCCATCTTTCCGGATTCTCCAAATATCCTACAGAGGAGGAGTTATAGGTCCGTTTTCTTGGGCACAATGGCTGTGTTCAAGATGATTAGTACTATTTATTGCCGTTGGATACATGTAACTAACATGTGCTATGGATAAGAATTTGCGGACGATAATTCTTGATAAAACATTCGGATTCACAACAAGATGGTACATTGAAACGATTTGAAGAAACATGAATCTACCATGTGACTAAGAAAACACTTCAGGCAATACACTAACATTACAACATTTTAACGGCTACAAGCTATACCAAATAAACTACAATAGTTCAAATAGTCAACAGCTTGCATGTTGTAATGTAACTAGATATCTATAATACTGTAAACACTGAAACACCGACAACAAATTATTTTTTTGGAAAATAATAAAAATAATGATTAGAAAGAAAATGCTAATGATACTATATTGAAAACTTCATTATAGGCTCTACCAACACTTTTAACACAACTACACACAGTTTATATTTTGGTTAAAAAGTGACATAAACTGACAATAAAGAGATAAAAATGTGAAGGAAAGAAGTTTTGCTTCTGGGCATTTTGACACAAGGCGAAGAGACAAAACAAAGAACACAAACGTTTTGACAAAAATGAAAAGGCACCACAATCAGGTTGACAATACAAGTTGCTGTTGTTTTTAGTGTTAAGTAATCATCATTGACATACATGTACATTGTTGTATATACACTGTAGTTACACACAATAATAATAAGCGAGATATGAAAGAACTGAAGGATGAACACATTCACTCAACTGTACATCAGACATGGTTCATCATTGTCAACAGTTTGGATGTTTTCATGGACAACAATTTGGTTGTGTAAGGTTTTTGTTTTGATAACACTTGGTCCTGTCTGCTTAACAGCACGCAGTCAGATCTTTATTCGAAACTACTTTTCCCCTCGCATCTCACTGCAAGATCTTAATTTGGAACTACTTTTTCCCCTCACATCTCACTGCAAGATCTTAATTTGGAACTACTTTTCCTCTCACTGCAAGAACTTAATTTTAACTACTTTCCCCCTCACATCTTATTACAAGATCTTAAATTGGAACTATTTTCCTCCCCTAACTTCTACAAGATTTGGCAATATTTTTCTTACCACAAGACCTTACTTCATAACTATGTTTCTTCCTTCCTACACAAAAGCACTGTACATTGACTCCCAACTAAAAAAGAATTTGAAACTTCTTAAACAAAAAAGATATTTAGCATTTTGAGGTTAAAAACTACATACAAAACAACAGCCAACACAATAATTATAATGTGGCAAAGACAAGTGTCTCCAGGTGTTGGTATTTTAAACACTCAAATTCCATGAAATAAGGTGGATTTTTGTTTTAAAATGCATCCAGACGTTCGTTAGCTAAGAACAGTACTTCCAAATGCAAGCCCCGACAGTGTGCTGTGCAGACTTCTTGCTCGTTTTGTTATAGCAAGCCCCTCCTTTTTTCTTCTTCTAATCCAGCACCAACATTTTGCAATCACTGGCACCACACATCACCAGTGTGGGGTTTTCATATTGTGCTCCTTTAGGCAAGCAATGTACAAGGTAGAATATCACAAAATGAACAATCGTCAAAGCCACTCGCAGACACAGACAGCCAACCATAAGTCTTGCAACAGTCCAGTAAAAATCCAGCCAATGTACGTCCTGCAACATTCTCACCAGCAACTTTTATCTTTCATCGCCGCATCAAAACTTTCAGCCCAAAATCAAATCAAACATCCTCTTTCTAGCATGATTGGTGAACGTGAATAAAATTAATTTGCAACATTAAAATCGGTGACACGGCCAATTTCGTCTCTGCAACAATCAGACGTCGCATGCAGAAACAAGAGAAGGAAGAAAAATAAGGTAACACAACACAAAATTGATTCAAACAGCCAAAATCGATCAGGCACCTTTTCAAACAAACCTTTACAAACCAACAAGCGTTGGCATGAAATGAATCTTGATGACAAAAACAGATCTTGCATGAAGTCACAAAAACAGCAGTTGAATCTATCAAACGTTCCCTCTTTCTTTCGTTTTAGCAGAGTCCCTTACTGAAGCCAAGGTAGAAATATATTAATGGATATATCAATGATGTGGAAACAAGGCGGACACAGACTACACTGGCTGGAAACCTAACCTTGTGTTACTTTCTCACATTCTCCCTCTTCTTTACCTCTCTCCCATTACACACAACTACGCATGCACCCACCCACCAATCATGACCCACACTCCTATTTGGCTGTTAAAGATGTATATGTACAACTTGGATCATCAAAAGTAATAATGCAGTTTCACCATTCGACTGCCACACTCGGCAACTCTGCATTAGCCCAGTCCTTGGGCAGCAATAATCCAGCTGTCGGCAGAAGTAATCCAGATGGAGGACACAAAAACATAACATGTTTTCCCTCCGCCTGAACTGGCCGATTTTGCCAGGCAAAAGCCTAACCCATTCCTGCCTGCCAAACCAAAACTGACTTTGTTGTCAATGGTTCAACGTAAGCATAATATCAGAACAGACGTTTGGTGTGTCGTTATGTACACAAGTAACAAATGGGCATTATTTTTTAAAATAAAAAAAGAATAATAATAACACAATTTGCATGACAACTAACATTATATGGCAAAAACTTCTATAGCAAACATGATTTTCCTACCGACAATGAGATGCCACAACACTAAACAGTCCTCCGTGACCTGTAAAAATTCCTTGTAAAATCTTGTGGACTCCCAACTGCATTTGTGGTAGCAGGTCAAACATTCAAATTAATTGTGAAAATCGTCGTTAATGAAGTAAAATACAAACTGATTTAGACTAATCCACATATGCAGCAGAATATTTATGTCATCCGCCAAAGTCACATCAATCTCAAAATATATCGTCAATAAGGGTAATAAAAATATATTTAAAAAATAAAAATGTCACTATCGTATTAAATTATTGAAAACTATCATTAAAAAAGCTGTATATCGACCCTGACCCCCCAACTCCCACTCTTTAAAAAAACACCCAGAACATGAGCAGTTCTTTATTTTCTTCAAAACCAGGGGAAACTACAGTGTGTGAAAGATTTCAATCAATAAGTCAACCATTATATTAACGAAACGACAGGTATCCTCCCAGGGGAAAACTGAACTGAATATGGCACATGTGTTTGCAGTCATGCTACTGTTAGCCTGAAAGTCACAAGTTGGGTGCCTATATAATTATTGACAGAAGAAAGAGATAATTTTGAACATTTCCTCGAAATATAAATAAACAACTTGTCATCATGCCTGTGCGCCAACATTGAGAGATCTCGTGCCTTGGTTAACAAAACTTCCAACCAGATTTTTGTTCGGGACTAGAATAGAACCGGAGGTCTTGCCATAGGGTCGGATACTATAGAAAACGCATGTTTTAGCTCAAAATTAAAAATAACATTATCACAAAACGAAACCTAAATTGTAGCTTTCTCATATGAACATTTGGAGGGAGCTGCTGATAATATCACTTTAGCTGAATTTTGTTTGTGTTAGTGCCACAATGTCTGGAACACTGACAATAGTTTTGAAAGTTATAATGACACCCACATTACCAAACAGTAAGAAAGAAAGGGAAGGAGGTTCCAAAACCATCAAATCTAAACAAATTATGGAGTACAAAGATTGAGATGGGGAGTGGGCCAAAGCATACCGTATCAAATGCTGATCAATAATTAAAAAGCGTGACAAGGAATATGAAACTGAGATAATATAAATCAGTTTTAAGTGAAAACAAAAAAAACAAAACAAGAGCCGGACAGTTACGGGGGTTTTCAAATACAGTTGTGCCACAAACATTATTGTATAATGTTAATACTCTATAATGTTTTGTAAAACTCTGTTTTAAAACAATATACAGCAGAGATCTTGGCTACATGCGTTTGGTAAGTAATTACAAATTATAAATAACTTGAAGAAACCAAGGTAATAATAAGGGATGACAGAAATATTTAAACTGGTGTGGCAATATATGTCGTGACACACTGGCAAAGATTAATTTTACTCATACATTTCTGTATACAGACAACAGGCATGACAATACCAAAATGTATGCAAAATTGTACTTATTGTAAGAATTAGTGTGTGACTCTGTTAGCAACATTTTCAAAATGTACAAGAGAAAAAAATAAATGTGAGAAATAAAAATACCAACCCCTATCCCCTTAAAATGTACCCATTTAAAACATAATACATGTTTCAATGAAATCAGCCAACAAAATACAAATAAAAACTATATTACATGGTAGTAATTAATACAAATGGATAAACAGGGTAATAATTAGCTGGCTCAGTAACACACAAGTAATGAAAATTCAACAACCGAAATAACTGACAACCCCATGGTGTACACAATGTTGGTGGGCCAAAGGAACAGCGAGACACCAGTTGATCAAGACAAGGTCACTCGTTAGTCAATCTCCACAACACAGCAAGCAGTAGTGACGTAGTGAACGTAACACAGATCCCACGCTGTGGTGATCAACACCGAGCCTCCAGTCACTCGCCAATAAAACAGTGGGCACATTTGGGGGCAGGCACAAACCACATTAGCTTGCCCCAAAAGTCTTTACTGCCCCAACTTGTGATCAACAGGATTTTAGGCTTGTCAGCGACTCCGCTGCCCACAGTAACATCTACTGATCTGGGCGCTCGTGTAAGTTGAACCCTGAACGTAAAACCCATGGAGAACTTCACTGAAAGTAATTGTTCCCCAGATTTATAACCACAGGCAACTGTAACTATCTTACTTTAACTAATATTACAAAAATTTGAAAATGTATATATATATATGGCAAACTGTGAGGGAATGATGATGAAACAACGCCAGACGGGAATACTCGTCAACACGAACCACGCAACACTGAACTAGCAAACTACAGACTGAATGACATCTTGCTATAGTTTACAACAGATATGTTCAGTGCGCTCACTGGCATAGCATAGATGTTTGGCTTTACTTTGGGAAGAATGGGGAGAGGCAAACACATGGGGAGCAATGAGCGATGAGTAATGAAACGCCTTCACATCCTTCTGAAATGTTTCCCCAAATAGTATAAGATGTCCAAATTCGTATTTGTAACATCTACCTTGCCACGTAAAACAAATGTTGCAGATGAGGTGTTAACATCTTGTAGCATCAACAGAAAGGCCCAATAATCAATCAGCCATACTCCACATCATTGGTTTTCATTCAACAAAATGAACTTCCCAAACTCTTGAACAAAGGGTGTGTTGGAACAGAATCTCCAACAAAGCAGTACGTGCGCGGTATAACAGCAGCATGCACTCCGAATAGTTTGCTATGCATTTTGGGGGGAATAATGAGGAAACTAGCCAAAAGCTGAACTCGGGAGACTACAACAGATGTTTGTGTAACAATAATGGCTGCACCAGATGTCTGCGTAACAATAATGGCTGCAACAGATGTCTGTGTAACAATAATGGCTACAACAGATGTCTGTGTAACAATAATGGCTACAACAGATGTCTGTGTAACAATAATGGCTACAACAGATGTCTGTGTAACAATAATGGCTACAACAGATGTTTGTGTAACAATAATGGCTACAACAGATGTTTAACAATAATGACTACAACATATGTTTGTATAACAGCGATGGTCTATGTCAACTTTCAAATGTTTGTGTAACAATAATGAAACTGCAATTACTGTGTTTTTCCAAATGCAATCCCAGTAACATAATAATCACCGTTTTTAAAAAAACATTGTAAAATTGTACTTAAATAGCATTCAATTTAATTTTATACAATTCTCTTTATTTTGATTGGTCACGATAAAAAGTTACAGCAATAAAATGTTACTCATGAGAAAAGGTCGGTAAAATGTTCCTTTTAAAAACAAAACTGTAAACCAAGATAGTCAGGTTGACAGAAATATACACCTTGGATCGTCTTCTGTTCTTTTTCTTCTGCACTATTCCCGATGCAGCGCAGGTCAAGGTCAAATTACTCAGAAGTAAAAAGTCAAGAACATGGGTGTTGTCTTCATCATAAAAGACATCGTATACCTTCAAATTAAACCTTCCAATTTTAACTTTTTTTTTCAGGACCCCAATATTCGAGTAAACATAGTTGTTAATCTGTTCAAAAAATATTTAATAATTTATGTATTTCCTTATGAATTATCACATAAAAACAGCGAGATGCTGCTATTTTCATCGCGATAGTTCATCATCATTAACACTACACTTGGTCAGGTATAATTGCTTTATAAAATTTAGCGGCAGTTCAGTCTTAGATTCACTGGATTTGAATAGAAACATTTCAGACAGCGACACAACAAATAGGTAAAACTATACAACTTAACATCGGTAAAAATCGTATTTTTCCGGAAGTTTAAAAGGTGCAAAAAAAATTTTGGGGGAAATATTCCACACAAACGCCTTTTCGAGCCGTTAAGTTGAAGTAATGTAATAGCCAGGAACTGACACCTGTAGCGATAGAATCGGCAACTTGTTAAGGAGGAAACACACACAAAGATCAGTCTAATGACGGTGATTAACATAATTTATCGGCATTGCAATTGCGCGATGAAGTCCTACCTCCATTTATCGGTAAAACGTTTACATTGTGATTTCTGTGTGCTGTATGTACACAACCCACTGTGTCGTTCAATAAATATATTAATTAATCTAATCTTACAGTAGCAACATTTAGCCGACAAGAGTTACTGTTTGTTGATCACCAAAAGTTAGAATGACACATCCTAATGTTGGTTTCAACAAGTAGCAACGCGAGCTGCACAAACAATTTGTTATTCACAAAAAACTCCTCTCTTCCAACAAAGGTGATGAATCGTCATGCATCGTTCTGTTCCAAAGTCATCATCATTGTTTTCTATTTGAAACAAAACATCTTTACAGACCCCTTCACACACACACACAAAAAGCTGTGTCTAGCTGGTAAGAAATATTTATTTCGACGTGTACATCCCTTTAGAAATAGTTATTCACGTCTATTTCCCCGTGGCCAATAGTTCAATGTCGATCAGCGGTAAGAAAAAAAAAAGAGTTGATTAGTGCCATAACAGACTGATCTGTGGTAAGGTGGGGCAAGGCGTCAAGAAGGAGCTGGAGCACAATGATGATGATGATGGGGAAGATGTGGAGAGGTAAGTGGAGTTGGGGGGGAAAACGGCTACTGCATTGTGGTCCAAAGCCGGTGGAGCAGCAGGCATATGAGGAGTGTACACAGTGGTGTAGACGATGTTGGTGCAGCGCCAGGCGTAGTTGGAGGTTTGGTGGGCTTGACTGGTGCTTTGGTCACTGCAAAAGAAATGACAAAACCCGTCATTGTTAAGTCATGGGAACAAGACTCAGTTTTATTTCATCACCGATAAACGGAATTGTAAAACAATAAATAAATAAATAAAAAAGAAAGAAAAATAGCACCACAGCAAATACGATAATAACTAATAAAATATACAAATAAATAATATTTTTTGTCCATTTCTTATCATTCTGGAACCATTTTTTGGTCATGTTTGTTATAAACAAAAATAAATGTAAGTTTCAAACAATGAGTCATGTTCTTAATGTTGCAAGCATGTGTTGAAGGATTGGAGCTTTTGCTTTCAGTAATCCTTAACAACCAATCATACATTGGATCAAAATAAGAAACTGCCAACTGAAATACAGCATCCAATCTCAAGTCAACAATCATAATTGTCACTTGAAATCAAGCTACACATATGAGACAGAACTATTTGTAAGAAAAAAGAACTGGAACATAATCAAATAATTGCTACAACAAGCTACGAACTTAGAACATTAATTCTGTACTCACCGACAGCGGTCACAACGGGGGTCTCCTCAGGTTTATCGTCTCCTGACCCAGATGCAGACCCTGACCCATATCCCACAAGATCCTCGTCATCGATGATGACCTCGCGGTTCCCCTGGTGGCCACTGCCCTCATCCGCTGATGCCACATTCTTGTAGGTCGTGTAGGGTCGGTCTCGCAGCATGAAGTCAGCGTTCAGTAGGTTGCTCAGGTTCTGCACAAAGTCCAATTGGAATAATGAATGAACATCGGCGTTTAACGCCCGCTCCCGCCATTTGCGATACGGCAGACGGGATCACCACCATCCCATGGAAGAAGGGTAGGGACCTAATTCAACACTAAACCACCACACAAATCATAGTGTTAAGCTGCATAGTGAAGATGGTCACCTATACCTTACCCTCCGCGGAATTCCCCCACCCCACTCCCACCCCTTCCTCCATACCGCCCTCTGACGTATTAGACTTTCTAAAATCCTAATCCCTATTAACCACACACGCACACACAAAGGATGTTTTTAAAAAGTTTCTCTCTCTCTCTCTCTCTCTCTCTCTCTCTCTCTCTCTCTCTCTCTCTCTCTCTCTCTCTCTCTCTCTCTCTCTCTCTCTCTCTCTCTCTCTCTCTCTCTCTCTCTCTCTCTCTCTCTCTCTCTCTCTCTCTCTCTCTCTCTCTCTCTCTCTCTCTCTCTCTCTCTCTCTCTCTCTCTCTCTCTCTCTCTCTCTCTCTCCCCCTCTCTCTGTTTTTTCCCCTTCCCATACACCCTGGAAACCGCTGTAGTCTCAAAGAACAACGAAAATAAAGGTGTTATCACTTCTTACAAAAAAAAATCTCCCTATAGATTACAATTACTGTCGCCAAAGAAATAGCCAATTTTAGGACACACAGGATTGTGGGAGGAAACGGAATCCAATATTGTGGGTCGTACATTTCCCACAACTCAATTATATTTACTAGGTTTCTTTCCGTCATAACACCCATTCCTTCTTCTCTCCCTCCTCCCCATCCCGCCCCCCCTTCTTCCCACACTCCTCCTAATCATCTTTTGCCACCAGTCAAACTCCGCTTCCTCTTCAAACTTCGTCATTTTGTTCGGACCCTCCAATGCTTTTTGCTGCTAGTCTTCAGTCCGCCCCTTCCTCGCATCTTATTTCTTTATTTTTTGGTTAAATAACTTTTCCTCCTTCTCCTCCTCCTCCTTCTCCTCTTTCATCATATTCTTTCTTCTTCCATCAACCCCGTGGGGATGCCAGGGGTTTCAGTATAAATAGTATCTGGAAATTTAGTGCTTTAAATTCCCACTGTCGCTGTCTTTCTCATTTGTTCTTTCTCATTCCTGCTCTGTTCTATCAATCACCTTTACTATCTTCTTCTTAGCTAGGCCAGTCACCTACCTTTTTTCTTGAAAACTCTTCCGGAACAAAACTCCTATTTGTGTGTGAGGTCT
Source organism: Oncomelania hupensis (assembly GCA_036898135.1). Classification (NCBI taxonomy): domain Eukaryota; kingdom Metazoa; phylum Mollusca; class Gastropoda; order Littorinimorpha; family Pomatiopsidae; genus Oncomelania; species Oncomelania hupensis. The sequence continues at coordinate 3,238,722 of CM072523.1, read as the reverse complement.
GTTGGATCAGCTTGGGAATATTGGACGCTTTCTGCCAAATGGTCACTGGGGCTTCCTATGATGTTATTATTTGGCAATGTAGGCATTTTATATGTATGTGTTTTGTTGATGATTTATAATGATATTTGTATTCTATTTTGTTTTTGTAAACGGGGGTTTGATAAATTAAAGTATAGCCTCAGCGTGGGACGTCTTTATTATAAAGTGACCGGATGGTGGATTACCTTCAGTGTTACTACTAGGGTTGTTTCGGCATATCTTTTATGCGGATTAGGGGTGAGTCCTCTTTCAGCAAAGTTGTCTTGATTTTGTGGTCCTGATTCGGCTCTTTGCAGTCCGCTGGACCCTTAAGTAATGAATAACTAACTAACTAATTCTTCTTCTATCCATTGTGTCTCCTCCTCGTCCTCCCGTTTCTTTCTAAATGTTTTGGTGGTGGTGTTGTTGAAAACTTCCCTTCTCATAATCTTTCTTCACCTTCTCTCTCTATTCATCCGATCCTAACTTTTCTTCTTCTTACTTTCCTTTTTTCTCCTTTTTTCTGTCTCCTCCTCCTTCTCCTTCTTCTTCTTCTTCTTCTTCTTCTTCTGTTTCTTCTTCTGTTTCTTCCTTCTTATTTTTCATTCTCTTCATCCTCCTCTTCCTTCGTTCAGAAGTCAATTTTTGTTTTGTCTTTTTTTTTCATTTTTCATCCCTTTATTACATTTCCTTCTCGTTACACTTGGCAAAGGGAGAGAAGTTTAAAATGCGCCACCGCTTGCTGTTTGTATGGTGGTCACCCTTGTTTCATATGTATGAAGCGAACAACAAAAAAAACAACTGAAGCTGGAACTTTGGAGGGGGGGGGGGGGGGAGAGAGAGAGAGAGAATTAAAAGTATAATTCTGTATTTTCCGCCGTCTGCTGCGAGGAACAAACCCGTAGGAGTGATTTCCCTTGAGATGGACAAAGGGAGGTAATGAGAAGACGGAATGCTGAGTAACAGATCTACATATATTGAAACCCTCAGCTAGTTTTCTGTGCAAACAATCTTTGGTCTTGAGATAGGTTTGTGTGGAGTCTTTAGTATGACCAAATAACGCAGGCAAGCGGTAGCTTAATAGCGCAATGGGATAAGGTGCTGATTTGCTAACCCAAAGTCGCGAGTTCTAATCCCGTAGCTTATGAGACTTAATATGAGAATATGAGAAGACTTAATATGAGAATTTTTCAAGTCGCCTGGGGGGGGGGGGGGGGTCTCTGGCTCTCTGGGTGTGCTCCCTCCATTAAAAAATGACAATGGATACAGTCAAACGAAAAAAAAAATCTATTAATCTACTTTCTTTTACAGCACAATGAAATGTTTGATGAAATGTGCGTTGTGTATGTAGGCTGAGGTTGTCATTAACATGCCAGCTTTGGAGACTAATTTAGGAATAAGGCGTGCACAGCATCCAACATCATGATGGTGAGGAGGAGGAGGATTGATTATCCACATGAAAGAAGTAGTTGTTTTATGCCTATAGAGGCTAGAGGCAATGTGGATTAGTGCGAAGGAGAGAACTAGAGGCAGAGAAGTTGGGACGCTGAGCTGAAAGTCCAGCGCTGTAGCTTGGTGGCTGAGTCACTATGGAAAATGGACCTCGACACACGTAAAACGCAGATTTCTACACAACTAATGGCTACGTACGGCCATCAGCCACAAATGGCAGAGACTCGTAGTTGTACATTTCAACAAATGGAGAGGAATGGGGGTTAGGGATGGAAGGCAGTAAGTGCTACCTACGGCTTTCCAGGAGAATAGGCAAAGAGGTTTGTAATCAAAGACAGGGGAACACGACGAGAGGTGGATTGGGAGGGGGGGGGGGGAGATAAGAGGTCAGAGAGAGAGAGAGATAGAGAGAGAGAGAGAGAGAGAGAGAGAGAGAGAGAGAGAGAGAGAGAGAGAGAGAGAGAGAGAGAGAGAGAGAGAGAGAGAGAGAGAGAGAGAGAGAGAGAGAGAGAGAGAGAGAGAGAGAGAAGAAAACAACAAAAAAAAAACATTAGGAGCCAGGAATATTTGCAACAACCACAAGCGCGCACAACAGACACACACACAATCCACGCGCACACAACACAACGCACACACAACAAACACACACGCACACACTTACCCGTCTCATATGGATGAGATCGTCTCTGACCACCAGGAATTTGAAGTCTCTGTCCATCAGACTGATCATTACTTCCTTGTTGTGCTGTACTTGACTCATGAAGCTGGCCTCTGGTACCTGCTGCATGTACCTGAAACACGCAACACCAATGCTTTATCACGGAGAACACAGATATATACAAGGCCCACCTCCACATAAACCCACACACTGTCAACCCCACCCCCTACACAAATAGGACAAACATTATAGTTTGATTACTGAACAAACGGTAGCTGATAATGGCACACTATCATAATACTCGCTTTGGTTGTTGCGCTAACCTTTTACACTGATTGCTTGACCACACACCATACTGCAAGGTCCAGGTAAAGACAGTATTGCACAACTCTTTTCATTTGTACTTTGGGCCATAAGTAGACAACAAATACGGACGTCCGCAAACAATTCTCCTCCCCTTCCATTCATCCCGTCCTCTGTGTCTCTGTCTCGCTCCTCACAATTATTCTCTCTCTTACTCATCTGGAATTTTTTTATCCCTACCTCTTGTTCTTTCCATCCCTCCTTCTCTTTCTTCCTCTGGCTTTTTCGTTCTCTCCACTCCTCTCTCTCTCTCTCTCTCTCTCTCTCTCTCTCTCTCTCTCTCTCTCTCTCTCTCTCTCTCTCTCTCTCTCCTCCTTTCCCATCACTCTTTTTTTCTCTCCCCATCCATTCCCTCTCATTCTCCCGCGCCCTCCTCCCCCCTCCCCCACTCTTCTAAATGTACCCTCACACTCATCCCAGGGCACGTGCACTCGATCAGGCTGCGCAATGACAATCTCATTGCAACCCACAGCGACCTCTTATCACAAAATGGCCGCCGTTTTTTATCCCTAGCACCATCATCATCATAATCAGCGCGCTAATATTATTATCAAGCGTCTGAAGTCGCGTTGTCTTCACCCCCCTCAAGCCCTGCCGTTCCGCTCTTGTTAGCACAACTGAATTTTGTCGCTTTATCAGGGTTAGAAAACACATATCTCATATTAGATCTCCCCGAAATCAAATATATTAGACCGACAACAAACATCACTGAACTGTCTTCCATATGAAATCTTCCCCCGTCCCCCCCACCCCCTCTCTCTCTCCCTCCCTCCCTGCACACTTTTTCGCTGTCAACATCTGAACCCACTAAAAGAGTTGTCTCCGAAAGCCAGTTGTAATTTACAGTCTTCAAACCGTTGAACCTCATCAATGCGTTTGAAGGGACCACTTTTGTTTCCTGCCTAGTTTTGCTTCGCTCAAGACGATGTGGTCACTGCTTTTGCCTCCCAAATTGCAGGGTTTAGGTCTAGTTTTACCACACACCAAAATGAGTGATTATATGAGAAAGAGGGTTGATTGCATAAGGAAAAGTGTTGCATTTTCAATTGTGCCCTTGTGTCCAGCACTACCACCAACATGTTGCCTTACCAATACTGCCGGTGTCCACTTTTAGGGATAATTTTTCATGTTAGTCCTTGTGTAATGTTCTAGGTTCTAAGACCAGTTATCAACCCAGCTGATTTGATTTAGCTCGCTGCCCTGGGTCAGGTCACGGCTCTAGGTTCTCGGACCAGTATCAACCCAGCTGATTTGACCTGGCTCGCTGCCCTAGGTCACCTGAAGACACCATTTTGCTATCAAAGTTGCCTGTTGCACGCTGCCGTGTGGCCTGTTCTATGAGCAAAACGCTCCGGGTTTCCGACAAGGAAAGGCCATCACTCTCCATCTGTTTGCCTTGGTCCCAGTAACATAATCCCACAACCCCCTCCCCCCCCCCCCCTACCAATGCACGTTGCAAGCTTATGTTATGTGTTTCATCATCATCATCATCATCATTATCACCATTCCCACCACCATCATCACCTCACCACAATCATCATTTCCATCATGATCATCATCATTATCCCCCATCATCACCCCATCATCATCAGCATCATCATTATCATAATTTCCATCACCATCATCATCATTCCTACCACCATCATCAATCCATCAAAATCATCATTATCATCATTTCCACCATGATCATCATCATCATTATTATTTCCACCATGATCATCATCATCATTATTATTTCCACCAACCCATGATCATCATCATCATCATCATCATCATCATCATCATCATCATCATCATCATCATCATCATCATCATCATCATCATCATACATTTTTCTTTGTGTGTGTGTGTGTGTGTGCATCCCGAACATGCTGCATAACAAATCATCATCATCATTATCATCATCATCACCACCGCCGCAGATAACCAGGAAAGAGACATTAGGGAAAATGAACCCTAGTAGGAAGGTGTCCAATATGCTGTGATCGATGCGGTCAGACAAACCAAACATTTCTATCTCATTGTCCGCACTGGTAGCAATAATCTGATATTAGCACCAATATGCTGGGGTCATGTTTGTAATGTGGCCAGACAAGTCAAACAGTTGTGTGCAATTCCGGACCGGGTATTTTTTATATTAGCATCACGGCCAGACAATCATCTTTAAATATCATTCTATAATTAGGCTTTAAAAAATAAAGTATTCCGATCTTGGACAAACGCTAGGTAAATGTATATTAACATAGTGCGCGGTCATGGTGGCCATACTGTGCAAGAAATAACATCGTCACGTCAGCATTGAAAAAGACTCCAATTGTTTTTGTATTGATTGTGGTGAATGTTAGTGGTCAGACAAATCAAATATTTCCCTGCTGCTAATACGAGCATCGATAAAAACTGCTCTGTTGTTTGTATTGTGCCAGAACTCCGCTGTCTGCGATAAGCTCAACGTTATGAGCGGAATTCCCAGTAATAATTGCAACAGTGGCAGTACAGTAATGATGTATTATGTTGCTAACACAAAGTCTACGCCATATTGTGCGCGGTAACTGGGGACTTGCTCTACAGTCTGGCGCGTCACTGAGCACACATTTAAATCTCGCCCCTCCCCCCCCCCACTCTTTCATCGCATATTACCCTCTCCCCCACCCGGTGTGTTATTAGTGCAAGCCCTAGGATCACCCAGCGCTCTGGCCACCTTTCCAGTAATTAAAAATTCCAACAGTTTTATGCACAACTTAACCTACAGGTAATTTGCGCCAAAACAGTAACGCTAATGTAATAATTACTATAACTTTATTCTGCGAAGCTCGATTAATTTATTTGGGCTGAGCGCATCATTTTTTTCTTAAACATATATATTTTTAAATGTACTGGCACGCTGTGTCTAACTTTAATCCATCATAATAAAATTCTAATCAAACAAATACTACTTAAGAAATAGAGAAACTATTATGAACGCAGCTAATGTGTGGTTCTGTCCGTCCTGTACGTTTGGCCAACTGTCACTACCAGTCTGCAGTGTAGACCTCAGGCTGGCGAATGAGAGTATAAACCGAGGTTTAGTCTGTGTACGCACGCATTCCACCGCAAAGACTTTAAAGATCATGAACGGGCGAGCGCCGGAAAGACCAAATATATCTAGCATGCACTATCACTCCTGTTTCCCCCTGTCCTGGATAGCGTTGCTCTTACGGCTGCCGCGCTTTGGCTAAGAAGGCAGACCAGTCACTGCTTTCACTGACCAGAAAAAAAGCCCAGTACCTGGCGAAAGACGCAGTCTCTAAAACCTTTGGTTCATAATTCTATGCCTGTGACGTCACACTTCTCTGTGTTTGACGTCGTAATTCTCTGCGTTTGACGACATAATTCTCTCCGTTTGACGTCTATGGTTTGAAGGCCTCCAGACTTTGTTTGCTGAGTCTGGGCCGGATGCAAATTGCGCTGTTTACAACGTCGACTGCCACACGTGCATATTCACTCATTATCGCCTACATGCATGTTGGACCGGATTCCGTGGTTTACAGGGAACCAGAGGAGAGTCTCATGCACTAACGAGAGCCATTAGCAACTGATATTAATGCTGATTTTGTGCCCTTGTGATGATGGCAGCAGATTGTGCACTAAATGCGGGAGGATACGAAAAATCGAGAGAGAGAGAGAAGACAGAGACAGAGAGAGGAGTGAGAGAGAGAGAGGAGACAGAGAGAGGAGACAGAGAGAGGAGTGAGAGAAGACAGATGAGTGAGAGAGAGAAGACCGAGACAGGGAGAGAGAGAGAAGACAGAGACAGAGAGAAAGGTGATAAAGAAGGCAGACAGAGAGGAGTGAGAGAGAAGACAGACAGAGAGAGGAGTGAGAGAGAAGGAAGAGAAAGTGGGTGGAAATGAAGTATTGGCGTGACCTCCAGAAGGACCATTTGGCAGCCATACTTTGTGATCGAGTTCTAATGGACACGTTGCGTGCCTTCGCCACTTTGGGCCTAAGCAGGAGAGGGGAGAGCAGAAAACAGACACATACGGTAAATGAGGGTAAAAAGGAGGAGCGAGTGCGAGAGAGAGAGAGATAGATCGCACAGAAATGGAAATAGGGTGACAGAAAGAGAAGAGGTAGAGGAGGAGGAAGAAGATGAGAAGGAAGAGACAGACAAGACAAACAGTAGAGAGAGAGAAAGACAGAGGGGGTGTGAGGGTGGGGTAGAAGATGTAACATAAGAAGTAAATGGCATGTGCAGCTGCTAAAAGAGGCGAGGGCGAAGGGAGGAAGAGGGGGGGGGGGGTAGAGGAGTTGTGAAAGCATTAGCAACTGTTTATTTAAGGCGTTTCTGGGGCTCTTTTTAAGGGGATTTGGAAATAGAACAATAACAGAGGTCAGTACAGGCCAGCACAGTTGACGGCATGAAACCAAATGCTGCAGACAGAGAAAACAATTTCAATGGAAAGTTAATGAAGATGGTTCTATTGGATGGTGTGTTGAGGCAAGACACGCTAATAGGACTGAAGAAACTGCTGGCGAATACCGAACTTCCTAAACACGCACACATTTATTTTATTGATTTTTGATTTACGCTCTACATCTTACCCACCCACCTCTCCCCTCTAGTTCTCTCTCTCTCTCATTATTACACACAAGCACGCACGCACGGACATACACACAACACTACACACACACAAACGCATGTATGGAAACTGCCAACTTATAAAATCTCGTAGACCAAGTCCACACACACCCACAACCTCCCCCTCCCCACACACACACACACACACACACACACACACACACACACACAAAACCACACAAACACAGCCAAACAAGAAAATATAGCAGTCCACCTATTTTTACTGCTGATTGGCAAACACTGCTCGTGATGACGCAGTCAAAGGAAAAGGGGAAAAGACGGCAGCTTGCACACAGCGGTCACTATCACCACACAACACTTGACCACATCACTTCCCACAATTTCAACATTCCTCACAATAGTATATTTGCAATTAAAAGAAGAAGAAGGAAAAAAAAGAAGGAAAGGGAAGAAGGAGGAGAAGAAGAAAGTCGAGGAGGAGAGTTACAAGCAGAAGAAGAAGAGGAGGAAGAGGAGGAGGAGTACAAGCAAAAGAAAAAGAAGAAGAAGAAGAAGAAGAAGAAGAATTAATACGCAACAATCTTTTAAATATTCTGGAGACTAACGTATAACAATAAATATTAACACAAATTTAGTTTAAAAACATATTCAATGTTCTGAATAATAATTAGAGAATGATCAGAAGAAATAATAATAATAATAATAATAATAATAATAATAATAATAATAATAATAATAATAATAATAATAATAATAATAATAATAATAATAATAATAAGTTGTTAAACAAATATTTTGAAGGTCGTGAGAATGTTGGCAGAAGTAGAAGACTGGAATATGAAGTCAGTGATAGCAATTAAGACTATAACACTATAAAAACAATTGTGACTGTATTAACGACATGCTGGAGGGCGGACATTACTTCCATTGCCTCAGGCACTGTAAGGGAAACTCCACGGGCTAGGGAGTGAGGACGGAGAGATGAAGAAAAGAAAGAGAGCACTGAACAGTGGATAGTTTAATAGGATGAAGGGTTTAGGCTCTAAAGCGTAGTCTTACGACCCGGTCTAAACGACCATTAACACATTAAGCAATTAACGGCCAACATGACAACATGCTTAACGTTAAATACAATCAAGATAAATAAAATAAACACATCTGTGTAAATCTCATGTTAATTCATATTCTTATAAAGCTATGTCAAATATTTTAAGAGAGGGGGGACAGAGAAAGAGAGAGAGGGAGAGAGACAGAGAAAGAAAGAGAAAGAAAGAGAGAGAGAGAGGGATACAGGAGGATAGAAAGGGGAGGGAGTACGTGTGGGTGGGATGGAGGTGAGGGTTAGGGAATAATAAAAATAGAAAGAGAGATTAGGGAAAGACACGACCAGAGCATTGTGTAACGACAGAATGTGGGTAAGAAACTGTTTTACCTGTGAAAGCTTGTAGCGTGTGCGTACGCCTGTTTTTGTGAGTGCGTGTTGGAGTACGTGTGTGTGTTTGTGCGTGTGTGGGTGTGTGTGTGTGTGTGTGTGTGAGCGAGTGGGTGAGTGTGTTTTGAGTGTGTGTGACGTGTTGTGTGACGTGTTGTGTGACGTGTTGTGTGACGTGTTGTGTGCGGGTGAATGAATACTAGTTTTTCTGGCGCCGAGCCCAACACACTCATCACCCTACAGAGCTCTTGATCACACAATAATATAGCCCTGCCGGGCCCCCAAAATCTGTTTTACCTCCGTTCCTCATTCCCTTCCCCTCCCTTCTCTTCCCCTCCCCTCCCTTCCGCTCCTTCTCTCTCTCTCTCCCTCCCTCTCTCTCTCCCTCCCTCCCTCCCTATATTTCTCTCCCTCCCTCCCTCTCTCTCTCTCCCTCCCTCTCCCTCTCCCTCTCTGGTCGAGCTGTAAGATGTTTGGATAAACGCAGAGTTTAATTATATGTGTAAAGTTCGTTCTTGAAGGTTTGACAATCAATCGCTCAGTCAATGTATATCATTATTTAATGGAACAACGACTGTATTCACTAACAAAAAAGAAGAGATTAGGGAAAGTCACGACCAGACAAGGTTGACCACTGCACCAGGCTTCATGACTTTGCACTGAGGTTGGGTACTACATAAGCACACAAAAATACAGACTTGGAACAACTCAATCGACAGAGACGTCAAGGAGAATAAGACACCACGACGTAATCTAATGGGTGTATGACGTCGCAGACGGCCATGACGAGAAGATGGTGCATGACGTACTATACAGCTGTCACGAATTGGCTAGTTTAAACTCTGCCTATCGACTATTTAGCATTGTGTAGCCTTTGTAACAGTAGAGAGTTAGTACAGTACACAGTAGCAATTAAATTACAGCACACTGCGAGCCTGAGCCACACACACAGCGCAGTGACGTCAGCACTTGAGTTTTGAATATGAACATTTTACCCAATGAGAGCTTACGCAAAGCGGTTCGAGCCAGTTTGACTGGGTCCGAGCCTAACACATTTTTGGTCAGTTGGGAGTAATACACCGAAGTGTTAACAGCTAGAAAGCTGGCAGAGAAATCTCTCTACACTTAGACCAGGAAGCAGGACTTAGGAATCGTAGAATTCTATCAAGTCACACGGGCCTGAACTTGTCAAACAGGTAAATGAACACCCTTCTGTTTCATCGTGATATATGTGTAGTATTGTTGAAATTATGTTTGAAGAATTTGCTATGCATAAATGTGAATTGTTAATCCGAATTTGCGTGACCATGTGGAAGAGCCTACCACGAGGCGAAACACGACCGGTTACGCCGCCATGTTGCATACCATACGGAACCACTGTTGTTTAACTTATATGTATGTTTGCAGACCAGTGGCTGTACCACTGAATGTTTATAATATTATTAATTCTGTATGTGTATAGTTAGCCACGTTTGATATTTATGTATGTATAGGAATTTAGAGTGAGATTCCAGTGGAACCCGGAAGTAGCAGAATGTTCGTCGCTTATGTATAGAGATGTGGAGCTATCACTGAGGGCTACTTGGCTTTCAGTGAGACGCTCTGCACAAACCGATTATTCAGGGTTGTGCAGAATTTCGTCTCTTATATTACAGACGGGCAGGCGAGCTATCCCGAGCTATCCCGAGCTATCCTGTGAACCCCACTCCACAGAAACAAGTTGGTTGAGGAACCTCTACCGCACAAGTCGGAACGAGCGACCCGGTAAAACTCCCTGTCAGACCCCACAGCGTGGCCAAGGAACCCAACTACACAACGACACAGGTGGACCAGAAGCTACCTCACAGAAGGACTTCGACCGCACCACCCGCCAGTTAAGTGTGTTATCCCAAGTGCACTTAAACTGATCAGAACAGGACCACAGTAGTCCAACTATTCAGAAACTCTAAAACGGACCACAGTAGTCCAAATCTACATGAGATATACTAGCGAGTGCCCGATGAAGATAGAACAGCTGCATAGACTATCAGCGATCGAACTATTAGCATTGAAAGAGACTTTTTAAGTTAGATTAGTACTTAGAGAACCTTGTATAGAGTAGAAGAAATAAATGTGTGATTTTAACTGTTATCAAAAGGCTGGACTACATATGATTCATAGCCGTGTGAAAGCTAGTGTGACAGTATTCTTTTACCTTTTTTCTATCTATTTCTGTACCCCAACCTTAACACAGAACGAGCTAAACAAATAAATTTATTAAAGTAATTCATAGGGTGACTTACTAGCAGTTCCCACCGAATAAACGTGAGGGTCCATAATTCCATTGTGCAGAGCCCATAAACCCCACGTGACACTTTAATTGGCGAGCCTAGCCAGGATCTGTGTATAATAGGAATTGGGTATAAACGGATCTAAGTACAATAAAATTAGATAACAGTAGGAGTAGTAGAATAACTTAGAATAGTGGTAACATTGACTCAGTTTGGGTGCACTATTCTTTAGTTAAAAACTTTTTTGCTTCAATTATTTTTGTGTCTGTATGTTGCATTGTTCTTTTGCAGGTTTTGCTTAAGTAACTGTTGTATGCCATTTGACTCTTGTTTTATTCTATTATTGATTACGAATTTGATTGTCTTTGCATTGTTTTTATTGACTTGCAATATTGCTAGTGTTTTGGTATTCCACGTGATTCAGAGGGTGTTCATAGACACGTTTGGCAATGTCGGACCCAGTGGCCTTGAGATTGCGTTTCAAGGAATTGGGAGAAGCTTTACACTTAGCAGGGGCGGACCTAATTGCGTATATAAATGCAGAGGTAGAGAAACAGGAGGCTAAGGCAGAGAGAGCAGCAGAAAGGGAGGCGAAGAAACTAGCCTTAGAAGCAGAGCAGAAGAAACTAGCATTAGAAGCAGAACAGAAGAAACTCGAAGCAGATCAGAGAAAAGCAGAATTAGAAGCAGAGCAAAAGAAATTAGAAGCAGAGCAGAAGAAACTAGAATTAGAAGGAGAACAGAAGAAGGCAGCATTAGCAGCAGAGAGAGAAGCAGAAGTTAGGAGATGGGAGTATGAGAGGGCAGAAAAAGAAAAAGAGAGGGCAGAAAAAGAAAAAGAGAGGGCAGAGAAAGAAAAAGAGAGGGAAGAAAAGGAAAAAGAAAGACAGCATGAGTTAGAGCTAAGAAGATTGGGATCAGGAGCTTCAAGTTCTTCCTCAACCCCTTCCCACTCAGATCAGCTAGAGGTAGCATCCAACCCTGTACAAGGAATGTCATTTCCACTGGGAACATTCAATGAGAGAGAAGAAGGTCTAGATCTCTATCTGACTAGGTTTGAGCGCCTAGCAACAGAGTATAAACTAGATCCCACTCATTGGTCTTTCAAGCTTAGTCAAGGACTTAGAGGAAAGGCTTATGACATCTACAGTAAGCTACCGACTGACAGAGTGACTGACTATCACAAAGTAAAAGAGGCACTCCTAACGGGATTCGAACTGACAGGAGAATGCTACCGGCAAAAGTTCCGCACCAATCGGAGAGTGAAAGGAGAGAGCTATGCGCAGTTCGCGGATCGGTTGTCCACAACGCTGGATAAGTGGATTAGCCAGTCAGCCACGGCTAAGACGTATGATGGACTGACAGAACTGTTAGTATGGGAACAGCTACGGGAAACCATGACCCCCGAGCTGAGAACCTTCTCAGTAGAGCAGGGCGCGGAAAGACTAGAAGATCTGGTCAAGGTCGCAGATAGGTACGTGGCCGCACACGGAGAAGCCAAGAGCTTCAGGCGAGACCTAAAGCCTAACGGGAAAGAGGCACAGAAACGAAGCCCTAACCGAGAAGAGCGCACCGCGAATAAGCCGAATAACCCCAGACCTGGGCAAAATAAAGGACCCAACGCGGAATTCGGGAAAAGAGGTCCCGCAGAACAGAGACGGTATTGTTCGTTCTGCAACAGAAACAATCACTCCACCGCAGAATGTTTCAAGTTGGCCGCACAACGTAGGGAAGAGCGCGAAAGCCGGCCAGCGCACAGAGTTCTAACTCAAAGCAGCGGTAACAAGCCACACACAATCGGAGATCACCCATCGGTAACAGACACGGTCAAGGTCAACGGAAAAGAAGCGAACTGTCTGTATGACACAGGTCTATCATACGACGCGATAGTTAGCGAATCTCTGGTATCGCGCGCGGACTTGACAGACAAGACTGTCGACTTACAAGGAGCAGACTTGACGAAACCGACGACTACTTGCCCAATAGCTTGGATCGAAGTAGAGAGTAGGTACGTCACAGGAAGAATCCAAGCAGCTGTTTTACAGAAACCCCTGTATGATCTAGTGCTAGGTTGTAGGTATGTGTTCTTAGGCACGCCCCCCAAAACTGTAGAGATAGCTGCAGTGCAAACCAGGGCCCAAGCTAAAACCCAACCACCCCAGCCCGAGTTCGCTCCGAATCCAGGACTCGAAGAGATCAAAACAGCACAGAAAGAAGACACCTCGATAGCGAAGTGCTTCCAGAAGCTACCCAAGGCGCACACACCCCCGCACAAGGGAGACTTCTACATGGAAGAGGGAGTTCTACATCGACAAGGAGATGGAGATCACACCCAACTAGTACTACCAGCCACCCTTCGAGCCCAAGTACTAGAATTAGGCCACAGCATGCCACTCAGCGGACACATGGGAATTGGAGCCACAGTGCAGAGAATCAGCGCACACTACTATTGGCCAGGAATCACGGAGGATGTCAAGCGCTACGTGAAATCTTGCCACCAATGTCAACGATATTCCCCGCGACATCACACCGTACCAGTTACCTTAGGACCATCAGTAGTAGTCGGCGTGCCATTCCAGCAAGTCTCAGTAGACATAGTAGGACCACTGCCCATGACCAAGAAGCGGAACAGATTTCTACTCACACTCGTCGACGCATGTACGATGTGGTGCGAAGCAGTCCCGTTGCCAGCGATCGACACCAAGAAGATTGCAGATGCACTCATCGCCATCTTTACCAGAGTCGGATTTCCGGACAGCATTAGAACGGACAACGGATCTCAGTTCACCGGCCGCCTGATGCAAGACGTGTTCGAGTTGATACAAGTTCATCACATTCGCACACCACCATACCACCCCGCCAGCAACGGACAAGTAGAAAGACTGAATGGAACCCTTCTCACCATACTCAGGAAAGTCGCCGACGACAATCCAGAAGCGTGGGACACCTACGTGAATGCGGCACTGTTCGCATACCGAGAAACGCCCCATGCAGCCACAGGCTACACCCCGTCAACAATGCTATTCGGCAGACCTCTAGCAGGACCGCTAGAAGCCCTACGCAGAAGTTGGACGGAAGCCAAGATAGACGACACACCCAGAGGTGCCACCAAGTACGTCGCAGACCTGCAGGAAACCCTCAAAGCAACGTGGAAGAAAGCTGGTGAAGCACTGAAGAAGGCAAGAGCCCGTCAGGCGAAGTACTACAACCGCCACGCGAAGGACAGAGAACTGCAAGTCGGCGATCAAGTGCTACTCTTACTTCCAAGTGGAACCAACAAGCTGGACATCGCTTGGAGAGGACCGTACCGGGTGACTGCCAAGAAATCCAAGACAGTCTACCAAGTAGAGGTGAACGGGAGAGCCCGATACCACCACATCAATCTCCTCAAGAAATACACGGACCGACCAGCGACCCCCAGCACTCACAACTTGCTAGCCATCGCCATCGCGGAAGAAGGAGAAAGCATGGAGACCAATGCAGTAGAGTATCCCCTGCACTCCAAAGAAACCTACAAAGACGTGATACTCAACGGAGACCTAGCCGCTAAACAGCGACAGCAAGTACTACAGGTCATTCGACAACATCAGACTGTGCTAACAGACCGACCAGGGAGGACAGACCTCGTCGAAGTAACCTTAACGGTGACCGACCCAACACCCGTCCGCCAGAAGCTCTACCCGATGCCACTGTCGCAGCAGCGAGCCATCAAGGAAGAGATAGACACCTTACTGGCAGCCGGAATCATCTCAGAGTCTACTTCACCCTACAGCGCAGGCACGGTATTGTTGCGAAAACCCAACGGAGAGCATCGACTGTGCATCGACTTCAGACTCCTGAATGCGGTAACGCAGTTCCAGCCAGAGCCACTCCCGGACCAGACAGACCTATTTGCCAAGCTACAGCGAGCGAAGTACTTCTCACGCATCGACCTCAGCAAAGGATACTACCAGATACCAGTGCAACCGCAAGTCCGAAAGTACCTAGCGTTTAGCACTATGGAAGGACACTTCGAGTTCAATGTACTTCCATTCGGACTCCACAACGCACCCAGCATCTTCAGCGCCATGATGCGAAAACTCCTGGCACCCCTGAGCAGCGAGCACCTACATTCGTTTATGGACGACATCCTCATCGCAACACCCACGTGGGAGGAACATGTCACGCTCCTACAACAACTACTCGCCCGCCTCAGAGACACGGGATTGACGGCAAGACCCACCAAATGTCAGATTGGATTCACAGAACTAGAATTTCTGGGACACACCATCAGTCAAGGAAGCCTGCGACCGGTAGAAAAGACAGTGAAACGCCTACTCGACGCTCCTAGGCCCAAGACAAAGAAGGAAGTGCAGTCATTTCTAGGACTCTGCGGCTTCTACCAGAAGTTCATCCCCAACTACAACAGCATCGCCGTACCTCTGACAAATGGAACCCGGAAAATCGCCCCGGACAATGTCGTATGGACAGCGGAATGCGAGACAGCATTCCAAACACTCAAGGACAGAATGACATCGGCGCCAGTACTCCATCTACCCGATTTGACTCAGCCATTCGTTCTTCGCACCGACGCAAGCGACTTAGGCCTCGGAGCAGTACTGCTACAGCGCGACCCCAAGAATGCAGAGACGCTATTCCCTGTCGCCTACGCCAGCAGAAAATTGAGACCCGCCGAGACCCACTACGCCACGTCGGAGAAGGAATGCCTTGGACTAGTCTGGGCCATACAGAAATTCCAACTCTACCTGTATGGGACCCACTTCACAGTTCAGGTGGACCACCAACCACTATCGTTCCTGGCAGCCTCCAAGTCTTTGAACTCTCGCCTGATGAGATGGGCACTCACCCTTCAGGCATACTCATTCCAAATCGAGTACATCCCCGGCAAGGAAAACCACGGAGCCGACTACCTCAGTCGCCATCTCGTGGAGGACACAGCAGCTGTCGCCCACCCAACACAACTAAGGGCCACAGCACCAGAATTCGTCCCCGCCCAGTAATACCCTGTCACTAGTGTCCATAGCTACCTGGCACAGCATTGCAGCTCAGGTAGAGCAACTTACTTAGTTTGTAAATAGGACCCTAGGATAGTGCAGTGTTAAACTAGGCTCTGTAGTAGAAAAAGGTCGAATCCAGTAGTCATCGCCTTTTTTCAGTTGAGGGAGCCTGTCACGAATTGGCTAGTTTAAACTCTGCCTATCGACTATTTAGCATTGTGTAGCCTTTGTAACAGTAGAGAGTTAGTACAGTACACAGTAGCAATTAAATTACAGCACACTGCGAGCCTGAGCCACACACACAGCGCAGTGACGTCAGCACTTGAGTTTTGAATATGAACATTTTACCCAATGAGAGCTTACGCAAAGCGGTTCGAGCCAGTTTGACTGGGTCCGAGCCTAACACATTTTTGGTCAGTTGGGAGTAATACACCGAAGTGTTAACAGCTAGAAAGCTGGCAGAGAAATCTCTCTACACTTAGACCAGGAAGCAGGACTTAGGAATCGTAGAATTCTATCAAGTCACACGGGCCTGAACTTGTCAAACAGGTAAATGAACACCCTTCTGTTTCATCGTGATATATGTGTAGTATTGTTGAAATTATGTTTGAAGAATTTGCTATGCATAAATGTGAATTGTTAATCCGAATTTGCGTGACCATGTGGAAGAGCCTACCACGAGGCGAAACACGACCGGTTACGCCGCCATGTTGCATACCATACGGAACCACTGTTGTTTAACTTATATGTATGTTTGCAGACCAGTGGCTGTACCACTGAATGTTTATAATATTATTAATTCTGTATGTGTATAGTTAGCCACGTTTGATATTTATGTATGTATAGGAATTTAGAGTGAGATTCCAGTGGAACCCGGAAGTAGCAGAATGTTCGTCGCTTATGTATAGAGATGTGGAGCTATCACTGAGGGCTACTTGGCTTTCAGTGAGACGCTCTGCACAAACCGATTATTCAGGGTTGTGCAGAATTTCGTCTCTTATATTACAGACGGGCAGGCGAGCTATCCCGAGCTATCCCGAGCTATCCTGTGAACCCCACTCCACAGAAACAAGTTGGTTGAGGAACCTCTACCGCACAAGTCGGAACGAGCGACCCGGTAAAACTCCCTGTCAGACCCCACAGCGTGGCCAAGGAACCCAACTACACAACGACACAGGTGGACCAGAAGCTACCTCACAGAAGGACTTCGACCGCACCACCCGCCAGTTAAGTGTGTTATCCCAAGTGCACTTAAACTGATCAGAACAGGACCACAGTAGTCCAACTATTCAGAAACTCTAAAACGGACCACAGTAGTCCAAATCTACATGAGATATACTAGCGAGTGCCCGATGAAGATAGAACAGCTGCATAGACTATCAGCGATCGAACTATTAGCATTGAAAGAGACTTTTTAAGTTAGATTAGTACTTAGAGAACCTTGTATAGAGTAGAAGAAATAAATGTGTGATTTTAACTGTTATCAAAAGGCTGGACTACATATGATTCATAGCCGTGTGAAAGCTAGTGTGACAGTATTCTTTTACCTTTTTTCTATCTATTTCTGTACCCCAACCTTAACACAGAACGAGCTAAACAAATAAATTTATTAAAGTAATTCATAGGGTGACTTACTAGCAGTTCCCACCGAATAAACGTGAGGGTCCATAATTCCATTGTGCAGAGCCCATAAACCCCACGTGACAACAGCCATCACGTAGAGCTGTATGATGTCCTAGACAGTGTCACAAGTCAAGAGGCTATTTAGACCCTGCATTAAGGCTTCTCGCCTTAACTAGTTAAGCCTGCTTTGGCCTGGGTAACGTAAAGTCGCTGCCCAGAAGACGACACAAGTTAGCAGACGACACAAGTCAGTTGTGTGCTAAGCATGTGTAAGCTAACGCTCGCTCAGGTAGGCAGTTACCTCATCCCGCTGACGTATAGCCACCACTCCCCGATAGACGGCGCTCAGACCTCACGAGATTTTCGCGGGATTTGGCAGACCAAAAGGCTAGGTAGTCATTCTTCGTCTAACGCTCACCCGAGATGGACACGTGGAAAAATCTCTCTCAGAAAGACTAAAGCAGGTGACGGGTGAAAATCATTCATCGCAGTATAGCCACAGCCTGACATTGTCAAAAAGGTAAATGATCGAGCTTTTGTTTCATCGCGAATTATTGATATTATTGTTGGATTATGTTTGCGAAGTCTTGCCATGTTTAATCATTGTGAATGTTTGTAAAACTTAGCGTGACCACGTGGCAGACACTCGACCGGTTTCGGCACCACGAGGTAGCCTGAACTGTCCAACTGTTGTTTCTCCTATGTGTATTATTGCAGACCAGTGGCTATACAGGAGAATGTGTATATTGTTAATTACTTCTCCATGTGTTTAGTTTAGCCATGATATGTATATGTATAGGAATTATGTTGGAGATCCCAGTAGACCACGGATATAGAAGATTGTTCGTCCCTTGTTTGTATAAGTGGATGCGATCTCAACTGAGGGCTGTTTCTGCCATCAGTTAGACGCCCTGCACAACCTTTGTATACAAGGCATTGCAGAAACTCGTCTTATGTTTTGCAGTCGAGCAGGCATCGTTGGTCTGAGGCAGGAGGAAGACCACTAAGCGTCAACCCTGACATTCGGCGTGCAGTGGAGCATCTAGCACTGAGCTACGATAGTCCAATATTAAGAGTAGTCACAGGGTGATTACACTAGCCGATCCCCGCAGCCAAAGACGAGTGGGTAATAGCATTCCATTGTGCAGAGCCCAGTAACAATAGACCCACCGTCACAGACAGCTATGACGTAGTGTAGCTTATAACACCATCGTCACCATTCAGTACGGTAGTAGTGTATGACGTCATACACAGCCATTAGGTATGGCGTTCAGAGAGAGAGAGAGAGAGAGAGAGAGAGAGAGAGAGAGAGAGAGAGAGAGAGAGAGAGAGAGAAGGCTGTGGTGAGGGTGAGGGAGTGGGGTCGGGGTGACGGGGTTGTAACACAAGTATTTATACGTTGTTCTCCGCGGCTTAAAAGAACCGCTCACACAGCATGTCGCAATCTCCCCATCTTAATTATTTGAGGAGTTTGGCAATTAAGGCAGGCTTTCATCAGCCGCCAACTTACCGGAAGTGCAGTGATGGGATCGGAAGTCAGGGGAAATTGAGAGGAAAATGGAAAACTGCAAATTATACTTTCTTCTCTCTTTCCGTTTCATCTTGTCTGGTTAGTCAGTTCTTAGAACTTATTCCCCTACCCCCTCCCAATCTCCCTCCCAAAACCTTTTTTCTTTTTTTTGTCCTCTCAGTTGTTGTTTTTTCTTCATTCTTTTTTTTTCTTTCCTTCATTCTTTTTCTTCCAGTTGTTGATCTCATTGTCTTTCTTTTTCATTATTCCATTCTTTCTTCTTCTTGCACTTCAGTTTCCTTCCTTTCTGGGTAAAAAAGAAACAAAAGAGGCGACTTGGGGAAATGGAGTGTACATTTCCTTGCACTCCTGTTGTAACCACTGTGCAAGATGTAACAGTTTCCAAATAATATTTTACATTCTTTTTGAATGGGGTGGGTGTGGGAAGGGGAGGGGGGGAAGTGGATTGTGGATGTGTTTATAGGAGAGCGGAGTTGGAAGGAGAGAGACAGACAGACAGAAAGACAAAAAGGGAGACAGAAAGAAGATAACAGAGAGAGCGAAAGAGACTGAGAGAGAGAGAGAGCGAAAGAGACTGAGAGAGAGCGAAAGAAACACAAAGAGAGAGAGAGAGAGAGAGAGAGAGAGAGAGAGAGAGAGAGAGAGAGAGAGAGAGAGAGAGAGAGAGAGACCAGAGACACACAGAGAGAGAGAGAGAGACAGAAAGACAGAGAGACAGACAGAGAGAGTTTGTACTGATTCGACATAAGTTTAACTCAACTTCACTTGACCAGATCGAGAAAATAATACTGCCAGGAATTGCATCCCCATTCGAAATTCTCCATCACGAATCTTGGCGATACCACATAAGTAAAGTCCATCTGAATCAATGGACCTAAATAAGATTCATTTTCAGTCTAGTTTCCTCTACGAAATTGCCGTCTGAAGTAGATAGTTCTAAAATTCCAGCCCGACTTCCAGAAAACACGAACAACTTCTTGCTAGAGCACCCATTTCCTAAGAAGCCAGACATGTCAATGGAAAATGTGATGACAGGTAGCTGGGACTGAGAGAGGGACAGAGATGGTGGCGGTATAAAGAGAGGGGTGGAGGGGAAAGAGGAGGGCGGGAGAGAGAGAAAGAGAGGGAGGGAGAGAGAGGGGGAGAGAGAGAGAGGGAGAGAGAGAGAGAGAGAGAGAGAGAGAGAGAGAGAGAGAGAGAGAGAGAACATCGCACAGATTTAAAGACGACGTTGTTAAGGCAGCATGTGGGGCCTCGGGCGGCTTTCAAACCTGCATCAGCCAGCGCCTTGAGCAGCGCCTGAGCCGGAAAAAGCGCTCTCTAACATTAGGACAATGAAAACACTAAAACACAACAGGCTATTATTAGTAGGCATGTTAGTCACGGATAACTGTGACGTCCGGACGGAGCGATTTAAATTCCTCCCTCAACATTGTCCCGTTAGGCGACATCATCTTCATGACTGTGAAAGTCTACATTACTTAGCAGTCTCTGGGTAAAGCTGGACTGTGGGTTGCATACCGATTACAGGCTAACGGTTTTGGTCCCCCACCCCTTAACTCCCCTTCTTCTTTTTCTCCCCTCCCCCACCAAAACATTGAATACTTCCATAGCACTAGCCATTGTTTCTATGTTCAGAGCAAACTAATTAGATAATTAGGCAAAACAACATGTGATTGCATATTTGCTATGTAGTTTAGTAGGCCTCTGTGTATTTTTTATTGCTCCGTGTTTTAATATATTGTACAGTATCATAATGTGCCGGTGCTTGTGTGAGAATATGCGTGTGGGCGATTGCAGCAGACGTTGCAGTTTGAAAATGAGCTTTATCAAATAGTCAGTCAGTCAGTCTGTCTGTGTCTCCATGTACAGCTAATGCACTAGTTGTGAATTCCAGCCCTTACAAACTAGGGTTCATTTGAAACGGCTTCATTTAGGCAGGGAGCCAAATCAACACATGCTACCCCCATCCTGGGAACCCAATTATTTCAACCCATCTGCATCCCGGTATCATAATCACTTTACTCACAACGCCATGCGCCCGGACTGTGCGAGGTCCCAAATCCATGCCATGCAACGCTAACACACCGTGTCCCACTTATTATAATAGGCTAATAATAATAATAATAATAATAATAATAATAATAATAATAATAATAATAATAATAATAATAATAATGGATGATATATAATCGCTTTCTTTCCCCCTCTCCCCTCCCACATGCATTTATTAACTCATAATGTTCAAAGCGCGGCGATCTGTACCAATACACACACACACGCTCACCTGTTACCCACTCAACAAGTGTGGTATACAGGCAGAGATTGAGATCGCTAGTACAATACGGCAAGGGAATTGATCTACTTTTTTAGTTCCCGAGCTATTCATAGCTAGTGGAAAACTATTGGTTTGGGCTTTGTACGTCCGTCAGTCCGGCTGTCACTTTAGCGCACTTTTCTGTCAAACTAAAAGACGGATTTCTTTGACACTTGCTATGTAGTTATAATGAAAGTTTAGACTTACTGCATCCAAGGGAGAACGGAAACCGGAGTACCCGGGGAAACCTTAGGCTTCGTACGTTAAGTTAAACATTTCGCCCCGTCGAAGATCGAACCCACGTCCTACGATCTCGCATTAAAGAACTTGGGCATCGGAGACTAGCGCTCTACCTCTACTGGTCCTGACTTGGCTCGGAAGAGTCCGCTGGACCTAAAGCAATAACCATGTAATGCTCTACCTCGTCGTTAACAGGCCACGGATCTGGTACGGGCGTATGCCTCAGCAGCCATTGATACTCAGTGAGAGCCAAAAGCCAATGAAGGCAATAATTACGGCCTAGGCTAGAGAGGCGGATATTATTTTAGGTGGTTGACTTGTGGAATATGACTGCTGCCGTTGAGAAAGAGCAAGCAAAATAGTACCTTGAAGGCAACACTGTCATCCGCAAAACTATCAATGACGTAATTGCTTCTGGTGATCTGCCCTATGAGGCTCGTAGCCTCATTCAAAACGAATCCTCCGAATCCAAATTCTACCTTCTGCCTAAGATACACAAAGACAATACACCCGGTCGACCCATTGTCTAAGCTTGTTCCTGCCCCACTAACTCGTTCCTCAGTACCTTGATCTGATCTTCCAACCCCTAATAGCCCAACTTCCCTGCTATGTTAAAGACACTAACCACACTCTCTGCATGCTCCAAGACTTTTCCTTTCCACCTGACTCTCCAATCGCTTTCTGTTCACTATGGACACCGGCATTCCCCACTGCGAGGGTCTGTTAGCTATAAAACGTTATCTGTCTAAGGACTGCCGCTGCCTTCCTGTCACTACCGTCCTCTGCCTTGCTGAACTCATCCTCACCCTTAACTCTTTCCAGTTCAACAATCAGCACTACCTCCAGACTTGTGGTGTGACAAAGGCCACTCGCATGGGTCCTAGCTAAGCCTGCCCCTTTCATGGGTTTTTTGGAAGATCAGATTTGTCAGCAGTACAAGGGCATTATTCCCGATCTGTACAAACGATTTATTGTCGACTGCTTTGGCATTGCCACCTGTTCAAAACCTGACCTAATTCTCTTCATTCAATGTGTGTCAAACTTTAATCCTGCCATCAAATTCACCTTCACCATCTCTGAACACAGTCTGGCCTTCCTGGATCTCCAAGTCACCATATCCCCAGATTCTCTGCTAGTGTCCACCTCAGTCCATTACAAACCACTGATTCTAACTCCTACCTCCATTTATCCTCTAGCCATCCCTCCTCCTCCAAGCCCAGTATCTCCTTCTCCCAGCCACTCCGTTTTCGCCGCATTTGTAGTTCCCACTTAGATGTCCGGTCACAAGCTCGCACTATGATCACCTTCTTTGCCAACAGGGGCTGCCCTGACGGCTTGTGCCAAGACGCGCTGATGAAGGTGTCTGCCATTCCCCGTTCCCAGACTCTCACTCCCGTTCCGTCCTCCTGCACTTCGGACCGCCCCCGTCTTGGTCCTCAGCTACCATCATCACAACCTTGCAGTCAAAAACATTCTTCTCAAACACTTTCATCTTTTCCAGTCTGTCCCCATTCTTCATGACGCCTTCCATCTGCCTCCCCCCATTTCCTTCCCATTCCCCCCCCCTCCCTGGTGGTTTACAAGCTTGACACCAGTCTCCGGGACTCGCTTGCGTCTTCTAGGATCCTGTCCTTTGTCCCCTCCGCTCCAGGCACCACCGGTTGTGGGCAGCGCAGATACCCTACTGGCAATCCATCCCCGGTTGGGGACCACTTCAATCTTTTTGGCCACTCTCATTCCAACCTGCGAGTCTTCGGTGAGTTGCAGAACCGCACCTTCTGGCTGTTCCGAAAGTTTATGGAAACCCGCCTCATAGCTACCCTTGGGACCCTTCAACCCTCAGATATGAACATACGCCAATGAGGTTGTTCTCTCCCCGTAATTTTGTTCCTCTCCCTCACTATCTCCCCCTCACATAATTTGTCCATTCCTTCTTCCATCCATCCCTCCGTTTGTGTATGTGTACTTGTGTGTTAGTTTGTGTCTATGTACTTGTGTGTACTTGTGTGTTTGTGTGTGTCTATGTACGTGTGTACTTGTGTGTTAGTTTGTGTCTATGTACTTGTGTGCATTTGTGTGTTTGTGTACATGTACTTGTGTGTATGTTTGTGTATATGTACTTGTGTGTATTTGTGTGTTAGTTTGTGTATATGTACTTGTGTGCACTTGTGTGTTTGTTTGTGTCTATGTACTTGGGTGTACTTGTGTGTGTGTGTTTGTGTATATTTACTTGTGTGTACTTGTGTGTTAGTTTGTCTATATGTACTTGTGTGTTAGTTTGTCTATATGTATTTGTGTGTACTTATGTGTTTGTGTATAATTATGTACTTGTGTGTTAGTTTATATATTATGTACTTGTGTGTACTTGTGTATGTGTGTTTGTGTACATGTGTGTGTTCTCATTTCTTTTCCAAATGCATTTAATTTTTTTCCTTTTTTGTGGTGGTGAGGTGTACTCACCTGTTTGCCTGTCTAATTTCCCTGCCTCAGTCCAGCATTCGCTTGTAAACCTTTTACCTGCCCACTGAAGGAGTGTTGTGTGAAGGCCAGGTTGTATCCACTTTGATCACGCTGTTTTAGCACATCACAACCGTTTCAAGGTATTGTTTTGCTTGCTCACACTACCTTCATGGCTCCACCTACGCGAGGCAGGAAGCATATTCGAAAGGGAAACTGGGGGAAACCGCAGGAAAACCCTCTTGTTCTACACTTGAGGAAACTACAAAATCAAATATTTATAAGAGCAAGCATTTCGCCACTCACCTCCCCCATCCCCTCACCCACATTTCCTACGTTGTGCCCTCCCCCCCCCCCCACTATTATCCTTACGTGCCCAGCTGGTATGTGTGATGTACCGGGTTTAGGTGTGCATATACCTACAGCATCAGCAAGGGAGCTAATCCACCATTAGCACACAGCTGTTGCAACCTGCTCTCGATAACGTACAGGTTCGTTGTTTTAGCACACCACATCGACTTCCTCTTTCATTTACTTTCTACAACGTAAAAGTTTGGTCAAAACACCCCACCCCACCCCAACTCCCAAAATATATATCTATAATACATTAAAAACTAATTAACAAACTACTTCGGACGAGGGCATAAAACGAATGATACACGCATGTATTCCATCACACATACTTTACAGATCCTGACGCTCATGTCCTAGACGGCTACATAAATGCACCAAGCGAGCACAAGGTCATTTCTCCCCTACACCCGGTCCTACACCCGGTCCTACACCCGGTCTCATAGGATTGTGCCCTGTTATCTGGGCGTCAGACGCGCCTAAATAGTTGCAAGTGAGCGCTTCGGGCGGCTTAGGTTCGACCCTGTATCGGCCAGCACCATCGTCATCTGGCGCTGGTAAAGCGCTGTACAAGAACAAATAAATAAATAAATAAATAAATCCCACACTTCAAAGAAAAGCGGAGTAGTTTGACCGCTTTGGCAGAGGAAGTATTGTTGCGCAACAGGCAAACATTCCAAACCACAACGCTGTGTGATGGTACCCTAAAGGACAAATGATGCCAAGGCCTGTCCCCTAGTTCTTGTATATTGTGTCATAATGCCAAACCAGCGGTTCTGCAAGTGAGGGGGGTCAGATGGCATTTACTGTCGTCGCCTAGCAACCGCTCAAGGGAAGGGGGAGGGGGGAGGAGGCCGGTGGCGGGGGGCCATGCATCCGTCACCTGTTGCCTCCGCCTGACCTTTGACCTTCGCTGACTTTCAGCTTTCAACCCCCGCCTATCGCAGACGGTCTGGAATGCTTGGAACGCGAGTCACGGGTCATTGAACAGCTATGAAGCGATGTGAAGCGTGGGAAGAGGGAAGAGGGAGGGAGGGAGAGAGCGAGAGAGCGAGAGAGAGAGAGAGAGAGAGAGAGAGAGAGAGAGAGAGAGAGAGAGAGAGAGAGAGAGAGAGAGAGTTAAACAGCAGAACGCCTAATAAAATAAAAGTTGTATTCTCTAGAACCCTGCCCCGTCCTAAACGACAGTCAGCACATAATTGTTTTAACACCAATAAGCCTAAGATTAAATATAATGAAGATTAAGGGAAATTGTGTGAAGGAGGCGGAGAAGAAGAACTACAACAACAACAACAACTACAACAACAACAACAACAACAACGACAACTACTACTATATTTTATATTAAAATAACATACAACGTATATTATATAAAGTGATGCGCTTTAAAGGGGTTGTTATAAAGTATCTTTTACAAACCCCACTCTTACTTGGTTGTAACCCAGACGACATGAAACAGGACCTGCTGAGAGAAGAACATGAAAGACGATGATGACAAGTTGCAGTGCTGTCATAGCGTTGTCAAATATCTTGAGAAGCTTGACACTGTGACACGTTTTATGACTGACTGCCATTTGCTTATGCTACAGTTACACAACTGCTTGATACACACACTGAACAGTACACCAATATACTAGGGTCACTTGCTTGCAATACTAGGGTAATTCTCCTAGCCGATAGCCTGTCGTCCACCCTCCCAATCTCCAAATCGTTAATTAATAGGAGGAAATTCGAACCGACTGTAAAACAAGCTGGAAACACATCAATTTCCATTCCGACATGCACTCGTGGCATTGAATGACGTATAAACATTTGAATGACGTATGACGTATAAACATTTGAATGACGTATAAACAGAGTAAAATCACCCAACCACATGCAGCGTGCTAAAACCATACACTGTACACTGAATTGCCATTGCTATCTTTGTTGCTGTTGATAATGATTAAGGATGATGGAAGTGGTGGTGACGAAGACGCCGATGATGATGATGATGATGTTCTGCTGCTGATGATGATTATGATGATGGCGATAATAATAACCTAAAGGTTAAAAGGTCAATACTTAACTCCGTATATCACGCATGGATTAAAAAAATTTAAAACGAACATTTATTGTGTGTATGTGGGTGTATATGTGTGCATGTATAGGTGTATATGTGTGTGTACCCCCGTTGGGGTGCCGGGGGTTTCAGTATAAATAGTATCCCCACTTTCTGGAAATTTAGTGCTTTAAATTCCCACTGTCGCTGTCTTTCTCATTTGCTCTTTCTCATTCCTGCTCTGTTATATCAATCTGCTATACGATCGTCTTCTTCGCTAGACCAGTCATTTACCTTTTTTCTTGAAAACTCTTCCAGGACAAGACTCCTTATTTGTGTATGAGGTCTGTTGGATCAGCTTGGGAATATTGGACGCTTTCTGAATAGGTGGTCACTAGGGCTCCCTATGATGTTATTATTTAGCAATGTAGGCATTTTATATGTATGTGTTTTGTTGATAAATTATAATGATGTTTGTATTCTATTTTATTTTTGTAAACGGGGGTTCGATAAATTAGAATACAGCCTCAGCGTCCCCTGCGTGGGGATGTCTTTATTGTAAAGTGACTGGCTGGTGGAGAGCTTTCAGTTTTACCACTAGGGTTGTTTCGGCAGATCTTTTATGCGGATCAGGGGTTGTCCGGTCCTGATTTGGCTCGGAGGAGTCCGCTGGACCTAAAGCAATAATCATGTAATGTATTGTAATGTGTGTGTGTGTGTACATGCGTGTGATTGATTGATTGATTGATTTATTATTGCTTTAGGTCCAGCGGACTCTTCCGAGCCAAATCAGGACCGGACAACCCCCGATCCGCATAAAAGATCTGTTGAAACAACCCCAGTGGGAAAATTGAATGCCCTCCACCGGCCAGTCACTTTACAATAAAGACATCCCACGCGAGGAACGGCTGAGGGTTGACCTCAACTACGCGAACTCCCCGATTACAAAAACAAAATAGAATACAAACATCATTATAAATCATCAACAAAAAACATAAATATAAAATGCCTATAGTGCTAAATAGTACATTCATAGGAAGCCCTAGTGACCACCCGGCAGAAAGCGTCCAACACTCCCAAGCCGATCCAACAGACCCCATACACAAACAAGGAGTCCTGTCCAGGAAGAGTTTTCAAGAAAAAAAGGCAGGTCACTGATCTAGCGAAGAAGAAGATAGTATAGCAGAGTGGTAGGACAGATCGGGAATGGGAAAGAGCAAATGAGGAAGACAGCGACAGTGGGAATTTAAAGCACTAAATTTCCAGAAAGTGGGGATACTATTTATACTGAAACCCCCGGCACTCCAACGGGGGGAACTGTTGCCGCAGTTAATTTGTCATGCCTACAAAGGCAAGACAGGTTTTCAACTGGGGCTTTCACTGTACCCTTTATAGGTTAGAACAATCTACAGTGGCAAGATTGCTCATGACCCCAAGGGGTGTACATGCGTGTGAGCCGCGCGCGTTTATGTGTTAAGTGTGTGAGAGAGAGAGTGGGTGTGCAGTGATGGAGATCACGTACAATCGTACGTGTTTCACGCACTGAGTTGGGAAATCACGTAAGGAAAATGTAATGAAAGGGTATACACACGTACAAAGTCAGTGCCAAAGGGGTATGAAAACGTAAAGCTAAGTTGCTGGGAGGTATCATCAGGTACAACTACTTCGGTCGTGCATATAGCTTTCGCTCGATTTGGATCGTGTGCCTGTGCGTCCTGCGCGACCGCCTACCACCCTCTCTCCCCCTCCTATTCATTCTGTCGCTTCCGAAAAACAGCCAATCATATGCACGATAATATTCACTATTTTTTTCTCGACGCTTTTGATTGGCTATATAAGACTGACAACAACTCAACATTAAACATGGCCGACAAGCAGCGATCTGAGGGGAAGCCGAAGAAAAGGAAAAATAAAGCAGACAAAACTAATTGCTCAAAAAAATTAAAACAAGATGCAGGAAAAGAAAAACAAACTTTTTTTGTCAGCATTTGGATTTGAGTGCTCGGTAAGAGAAGAAAAAGGTGTGCCGCAACCGGGCCCGGATGAAGAAACTCAAACTGATGAAAAGACTTTCCACGCAAAGTGTTTATTACGTATGTTGGTGTAACCCCTAAAAAACTGAAAGGGGGTATAAAAACCCCCTTATGTTTGCAATGAGGGTATGAAAACCCCCACATGTTTTGGTTGAGGGTATAAATACCCCTAGCTTCAAAACTTTCTCCATCACTGGTGTGTGTGTGTGTGTGTTCGTGTGCGTGTGTGAGAGAGTGTGTGTACGCGTGCGTGCGTGCGAGTGTTATACGGCAGTGAGGGAGGCCAGAGGATAAAATCACCGTGATGCCGTTAGGTCAGAGATTTTGATAATGACAGCCCTAAGACTTATGCGGTCAGTAATGCATGCGCTGTCACATCGTATTGGCCACCATGCACGTCACGCTTATTGCATTACTGTCACAGATCAGGCCTTCCACTTCTATGAACCTGTATATGGTTAATCATCATCATCATCATCATCATCATCATCATCATCATCATCATCATCATCATCATCATCATCATCATCATCATCATCATCATCGCTATATACGCGCCTTTTCCCCAATAAACCAATCAGCCTCAAAAGCGCGGCGATCTGTACACGGTCACACGCTACACACTCATCATACATACACAGCAAACACACATCTGTCATCCAAACATGTGGTGTAAAGACAGGGAGATCGCTGTTGGAAGACAGAAAGGAAATCCTATTTTATTTTTGAAACGTTTCGTTCGACTGCATCCAACAGCATTACTGAAGGCAGGGAGAAAACCCTCCCTGACCTGAACAATCTCATATTTCAGTCACACGAGTTTTGTCCCCTGCGAGATTCGAACCCACGACCCTCGGTATAAGAAGCCGGCGTCTAAAGAGACTGCACCGTGGGGCCGGGTAGCTCAGTTGGTAAGAGCGTCTTGCTAGTAACCGAAAGGTCGCTGGTTCGAATCCCGGATTGGTCAACGTGTGATCATATTATTTTCCCCTTTACCAACAACTGGCCCGCTGGTGTCAGTATAAATCGGTCCAGCAGTGTCGTGTGACTATAATCTACAAACAACAACAAAACACCAGACCACCGTACGCTCGCAAGACAAAGTAAAGCCCACAAGACAAAAGCTTACAAGACATATCAACATGATATTCTGAACCTTTACTACATGATGGTGGTACTCCACATGATGGTGGACTCGTGTAATGGATCTTACACAACGCAGTTATCAGCTCAAACAGTGCTCAAGGCGATTTTCAACACCTAAGATCTAATTCACTCCGCCCAAGGTGCCAACTTGCCACATCATAGGCACTGGCCAACTTCCTGGACAACTGGTACATGCTCATCCACTCAGGTCAAGGTAAACGTTTATGCCTGTTTATTTGAGGTTATCCGCCGCTCTTTTGACACAATGATCGAGGTCGTTTACGTGCCGTGGCAACACTGGAAAGACGTACACCACCCAATGTCAATGCTTATCTAAACTGAGTACGAAAACCAACAGTAACTACCCTGTATTCTGTAATAATCATGCTGACTTGGATTCGGTGTGGATGTTAGTGTATATTCATGACGAAAACGGTCAAGCGTACTAACGAACCGCACGGGCATGCAAATTATTTGGAGCGCTCCTGGTGGCACGCTCCATAGCTGAATGACAACAAGCACGCCAAATGCTCTTAGGTCTTCTTCCTTTCTTGGGTCATTGAGGACAGTAACATCACAGACAGTGATCAGGCTTCTGCTAGCATTATTGCAGTTGACCACGAATTGACCGCTGCAATCCCAAATCATGCCTGGAATGCCAGTGTGCGCGCGCCTGTGTGTGTGTGCGTGTGCGCGTGTGCGTACATGTGTGTGTGACAGAGAGGGAGTGAGAGAGAGAGAGAAAGCGAGAGAGTGTGTGTGAGAGAGAGAGGGGAGAGTGAATGAGGGAGAGGGAGGGAGGAGAGAGAGAGACAGACAGAGTGAGAAAGAGAGGTATCATTATACTGTAGTGACCGATGCGGCGTGGAAAAGGGTTATGATTTTGGGGATTAGAATTATTGGTATCCCACCCACCCCCACCCCCACACACACACAACCACACACAAGCGCGCACACAACCTCGGTTCAGTGGTGGGGTTTACACAACCCCGTCTCATCCACCGACGATTGTCTGGATCAGTGAAACACAGAATGTACGTGCCTCGCAATACTAGAAGGATGATTGGCTGGATTTGACAACATTAGAGGCACGTGCCATTCTCGCGCCGCACGCGCCTGATATTATTAGCTGCTGCATGTACCCGTATGCATGCACAGATTTTAAGATTTGTTTTAACCCTGAGGGGAGGGAGGGAGAGAGAGAGAGAGAGAGAGAGAGAGAGAGAGAGAGAGAGAGAGAGAGAGAGAGAGAGAGAGAGAGAGAGAGAGAGAGAGAGAGAGAGAGAGAGAGAGAGAGGGTGTGCATGCTGGAAACGACAGGAACCCAAAGAGAGATAGAAAATATTGAAAGAGAGGTAGGGGGTAGTTTGGAGGGTGGCAGGGGCATTAATCGTGTTCCTCTCAAAGGGCCGCTATCGTGTTTCACAGGACCCTGATTCTTCTCCCCCTTGGATCCAGCAGGGGGCGCTAGGCTTCTCGCCCTCGGCTCGCGCTTCGCACGTGCCACCAAGCTGATGACGACGACGAGGTGTTGATGAGGAACTGGGAGACCGAGGATGGAGAGAGAGAGAGGGAGAGAGAATGAGAGGGACGGAGGGAGAGAAAGAGAATGAGAGGGAGGGAGGGAGAGAGAGGGAGAGAGAGAGAGAGAGAGAGAGAGAGAGAGAGAGAGAGATGGGGGTTGAGAGGATGGGGTGGGAAGGGGACGAGAGGGCGAAACATATTTTGGAAGAGCCAAGAGAGAGAGTTGATGAGGAGCTGGGAGACAGAGAATGGAGAGAGAGAGAAAGAGAGAGGGAGGGGGAGGGGGGGGGCGTGGAGTCCGGTTCTCATTTAATGATACAAACTCAATACAAATACGATGTCCAATAACGCATAATTCCATAATAAAAAGACATGCTCAGTGAACGTAAGTACGCAGTCACCACCACTTCTTCTTCTTCATCTTCCTCCTCCTCTTCCACTTCCTCCTCCTCTTCCTGTTCCTCCTCTTCCAGTTCCTCCTCCTCTTCCTGTTCCTCCTCCTCTTCCTGTTCCTC
Organism: Oncomelania hupensis; assembly: GCA_036898135.1. Lineage (NCBI taxonomy): Eukaryota > Metazoa > Mollusca > Gastropoda > Littorinimorpha > Pomatiopsidae > Oncomelania > Oncomelania hupensis. Next base: position 3,207,175 of record CM072523.1, on the reverse strand, counting down.
CTCTTCCACTTCCTCCTCCTCTTCCTGTTCCTCCTCCTCTTCCTGTTCCTCCTCTTCCACTTCCTCCTCCTCTTCCTGTTCCTCCTCTTCCAGTTCCTCTTCCTCTTCCTGTTCATCATCCTCTTCCTGTTCCTCCTCTTCCTGTTCCTCCTCTTCCTGTTCCTCCTCTTCCAGTTCCTCTTCCTCTTCCTGTTCATCATCCTCTTCCTGTTCCTCCTCTTCTTGTTCTCCTCTTCCTGTTCATCATCCTCTTCCTGTTCCTCCTCTTCTTGTTCTCCTCTTCCTGTTCATCATCCTCTTCCTGTTCTTCCTCTTCCTCCTCTTCCTGTTCCTCCTCCTCTTCCTGTTCCTCCTCCTCTTCCTGTTCCTCCTCCTCTTCCTGTTCCTCCTCCTGTTCCTCCTCCTCTTCCTGTTCCTCCTCCTGTTCCTCCTCCTCTTCCTGTTCCTCCTCCTGTTCTTCCTCCTCTTCCTGTTCCTCCTCCTGTTCTTCCTCCTCTTCCTGTTCCTCCTCCTCTTCCTGTTCCTCCTCCTCTTCCTGTTCCTCCTCCTGTTCCTCCTCCTCTTCCTGTTCCTCCTCCTGTTCCTCCTCCTCTTCCTGTTCCTCCTCCTGTTCCTCCTCCTCTTCCTGTTCCTCCTCCTCTTCCTGTTCCTCCTCTTCCAGTTCCTCCTCCTCTTCCTGTTCATCATCCTCTTCCTGTTCTTCCTCTTCCTGTTCCTCCTCCTCTACTATATCTGTTATGTTAATAGGTGTGAACTGGTGCATCTGTTGGGAAAGTAAACATCAGCATAGAAATATTTTGTGGCAACTGCCACATGCATCTAGTGGTCAGTCAGCTAAGCCAGCCTTTGTCCTCCCTGTCCATCCCACACGGGACAGACGGTGCTTCAGTATACGCCCCTGATGACCGACCACCCGCCTACCCCTAAATCCACCCAAACTGTGCACCCAGCTTTGGACCATGTTCCATTGGTCTTAATGTGAAGCCAGCTAGCCGGACCCTACGCTATAAAAGGCACAGTGGTCTAATGGTAGTGCTTTGGTTTGCGGATCCGAAGGTCCCGGGTTCGAGCCCTGTCCGGGCCATTGTGTTGTGTCCCTGGGAAAGACACTTTACTCCCGTTTCCTACTCCTTCTGATGAGAGTATAAACCGAGGTCCAGTCTGTGTGTCGCATACATTCCATCATAACGGACTTTAAAGACCCTGACGCTCATGTCCTAGACGGGCAAGTGCCGGTAACAAGAACACACCCAGCATGCATTTGATCCTTCTCCCCCATTACTGGCTGGCCAGGATATTGCTCAGTTGTCCGGGCGTCAGACGATGCGCTCAAAGGCTGCGGGTGGGCGTCTCGGGAGGTTTGAGTTAGATCCTGTATCGGCCAGCGCCTAGAGTCTGGTAAAGTACGGCCAGATAAGTGCGCTATAAAAATCCTCAATAATAATAATAATAATAATAATAATAATAATAATAATAATAATAATAATAATAATAATAATAATAATAATAATAATAATAATAATAATAATAATAGTAAAACCAACATCTTTACTGGGCCATAGTTGTCGTCTGCACTACGAATCGCTCATTGAGCCGCTGGCTACCTAAAAAATGCCCACTCTACGTCCACCCAGCCGGCTACCATTAATTGTCCACCCGTGGCAGAAATCATCTCAGGCTATGGTCTCAGGCCATGGTCAAGGCTTTGTTAAGAGGGGTGTCATTAACGTGGGACTGACCAGACAAAAGCTCCAGGCATTTCGCCAGCACAATATAAAACAAACGGACAAGGAATTTTAAAAAACCCAACGATTCCGCTCACTGTTATTATTATTTATTTATAAGGCGCTTTCCCTCGCACACGCACAAATATAGCAGCAATTTTAAAAAAGCGGTTCAGCTGTATGTGGCAGTAAAAAGGTAAATCTTCAACTTTTTCTTAAAAGAGTTGTAGGATGTCACATGGCGTACACCGGCTGGGAGGCTATGTGACACATTAGCAGCGTCCACACATAATTCTCATCTGTTAATCCATTTCTTAAAGTACCTCTACCTTCCAAGACCAATGACCATGCGCGTGCATACCCTTCGTTTCAACGACATTATCACTACACACAAAGCAAACGCATCAATCAGTAGTTTGGAACCCTCCCTTTCTTTTTCTGCCTGCATCAACGTCAATGTCAACCAAAATATCAAATATTCATGAAGAGACATATCATCACTCATCTGAACCTCCTCTGTTGTCTAAGATTGACTTTATGATAGCGACCACCTGTTCGAAAGGGAAAGAGGAACAGAGATATCATTTTCCACATTTTTAATTGCCCAATTGGTAAAGATAAGATTTCGTAGTAGTGTCCACTTTGACTAGCCTAACTGACCTCAAATGGAAATGGGAGAAAACGTTGTCCACTGCTTGTCCAGTTTCTACAGTAATGCATTTCCTGTCCTTCTCTCCGCTTTCCAGTCCAACTCAGAAGACCAAAGAAAGATTTTTTTCAAGTCTTGTGTTCACTGCGTGTCCAGACTCGTTTATTCCCCACCCACCCCACACACACAAATAAAAACATGTCCACCCCTCGTCTACAGAGATACACCCCGTGACCAACCTTCCCTGTCCAGCCTGTACAGAAAAAGCCTGGGTATCCAACCCAGTTTATGCCACACGGAGAAAACGACAAAATATTGTTGTCCGTCCCTCTGTCCACTGTATGCAGAAATGCGCTGATAGTAGTGTCAGCTACTGGACCCCACATGGGAAGGAATTATCAAGATACAAGAGAACTTTATTATCTCACTCTTGACAACTCGTCGTCCATCTCTCTGACCAACGTGTACAGAACAATGTATCGGTGCCAAGTCCAGATTTAACCACAAGGGAAAAAAGACACATCATCATTTCACATTATCGGTTCACATCATTTGTCCAGATTTCACGGAGATAACATTTCGTGCTAATGTTCAGTTGATGTCCAAGCTGGATCATCCCCACAAAGAAAGTGGAGGGGGGGGGGAAGATCGCTTTGTCCATTCTTTGGCCATTTTTCTCCTTAAATGAATTTGCTGGTGATGTCCAATGTATGTCCAAACTGGTTTACCCCAGAGAGAAAAATCACTCTTTGTCCACTTTAATACAAAATGAATGTGGTGGTAGCGTCCGCTTGATGTCCAGCCTGGTTTATCACACAGGAAAGCGCCAGATGGCGGCCCCACGCCTGCAGTATCAGATGTCACCTCATTTCTTGCAGTAGTCATTCAGAGTATCAAAAGTTCAATCGTTGTCCGTTATGCCGGCTCTGGCAATGACATAGAGTATGAACACAATGCAGCGACCTCCACCAATTATTGATTTCATATGGATAATGTACGTAATATTCTTTGATTGCTACTAATGATTTGCTGGAATGAACAGCGAATTAAATTGTGAAGTTGAAAGACCAAACTTAGCACACAAAACATTTTGTCAATGCATGGATTTTGCCAAATTCATTGTCAGGAGTTTAAAGCCAAAATAAGTCAAATACGTGAAGGCAACGCTACCATTTGTTTCATAAATTCTTTGTTCTGTCATTTTTCTTCAAATTATACGCTTTATTACATCGTGTGTATTTCTGCCCCTTCTCTGTCTCTGTCTGTCTCTGTCTGTCTGTCTCTGCCTGTCTCTCTCTCTCTCTCTCTCTCTCTCTCTCTCTCTCACATTGATACATACGCCCGTTCTACCTATAGACATAGTTGTAATCGTCTCTCTGTTCATGCAATAAATCGTTGTAGCATTGGTCTGTGATCTGCAGGCCAGAAGTATAGATAAACGGATAGTCTTTTTATTTGTTTCTACGAGAATGTGCCTTAACTGATGTTTTCTATTACTTATTTCCAACTTTAGTTCCGTATTCCTTATTTCGATTAATAATATTCGTTAATTATTTTTTACATTTAATTTTGTCGTTATATCTTTTATAAATGTTAATAAATATCTTACGACTTATTTCAGCTTTAAGTTTTCTGTCGTATTTCTTTGTTCGTTCATACATTGGGCAATTTATCTTCTTTAGCCTTCAATCCTTCTTTCCTTTGCTCCTGCCTGTGTTTCACTGTCAGTGTTTATAAGTCCACAAGCAGCGGTAGCAGCACACGCATGCATAGCACATGCAGGCAGTCACGAACCGTTTGGTGCCAGCTATCCCGACTCCCCTCTCCTTCCCGACCCCCCCCCCCCTCCCACCCAATCAAAGATCGTCTCTGGGGACTAAGCACAATCCTGTAGCCTACATTAAGGCTCACGAACTGTGGTAGTCGTATCAGTCTCCTATAGGTGTTCAAGGACGTTAAACCTTATCAAATGATACTCGTACACACTATACCAATATATCTTAATTCTAGTCAAAATCCCCTTCTGCTTAATATCGTGGAAGTCTGTCTGTCTGTCTCTCTCGCTTCCTCTCCTCATCATCCCTCCTTCCCCAGGAGTGCAGGTGTTTTCTGCATTAATAGTATTGACACTTTTTGGAAATGTAGTGCTTTAAATTCCCTCTGTCGCCGTCTCTCTCCTTTGTTCTTTGTCATTCCTGCTCTGTTCTATCAACCTACTATACCGTCTTCTTCTTCGCTAGACCAGTCGCCGACATTTTTTCGTGAAAACTTTCAAAACTTATCATTTGTGTATGGGGTCTGTTGGGTCAGCTTGAGGATATTGGACGCTTTGTGGCAAATGGTCACTTGGGCTGTCTATGATATTATTATTTAGCAATGAAGGCATTCATATGTAAGCTTACGTGTTTAGTTAATGTTTTATAACGGTGTTTATATTCTATTTTGTTTTTGTAAACGGGGGTTCGATAACTTAAGAGTATAGCCTCAGCGTTTCCTGAATGGGATGCTTCTATTGTAAAGTGACCGGCTGGTGGAGTGCCTTCAATCAGACAATGTCACCATTAGGGTTGTTTCAGCAGATCTTTTATACGGATCAAGCTGTGGTCCTGATTGGGCTCTTTGCAGTCCGCTGGACCCTATAAACACTGATTAACCAACTCTCCATCTCTCCTCCCCGTCTCGCTCTACTACCAATGCACGGACCCACCCCCTCCACTCAGGCACTAGCACTCACATACGTTTTCTCTTCCACCCACCCATCCACCCCCTCTCTCTCCCTCTCTCTATCTCCCTCTCTCTCTCCCTCTCTCTCTCCCTCTCTCTCTCCCTCTCTCTCTCCCTCTCTCTCTCTCCCTCAAAACATCATTGTTTCCGACATTCCTCCACTCACTCCACCCCCGGAAGCAGCTGCAGCGGTGGAAGCTACCCTAATGACTGAACAGAGAAAGTCAGGTACACACCCGTTGAACAGAGAAAGTCAGGTACACACCCGTTGAACAGAGAAAGTCAGGTACACACCCGTTGAACAGAGAAAGTCAGGTACACACCCGTTGAACAGAGAAAGTCAGGTACACACCCGTTGAACAGAGAAAGTCAGGTACACACCCGTTGAACAGAGAAAGTCAGGTACACACCCGTTGAACAATTCCCGGAAATTGTTTTTCTTCACCCGATCCTTACACATTCTTCATTCGTCAGAAGAACGGGGATAGTTTTTAATGTTAAAGTTTGAATGTTAGTAATGTTGGTTTGTTTCTTTAAGATTTTAACTGAATTATGATTGTTATGCTTATATTTTAGTATCCTCCACACCTCAAAAGGGGCAAGAAATAGGATTGAATCTTGAATCTTAAAGCAATTCACGACACTGTCATTGATCTCTCTCCCTCTATCATTCAAAATGTGATGTTTGTATTTGAAGACGTGAGACTTAAGCGAGCTGGGGTCAACACCAAGTCATGCCAGGACAAGTTCAACAGCCGGTAAACAAGGACAACTTCCGCACTATTATGCTCCCAGTTTTGTGGGTCCTAACATCTGCCTCTAAAGCTTGGAACGACGGCGAACCTGGACCAGTGACAATGATGAGCCATGGGCGATTCTCACTTTGTAAGCACTGAGGATGCAGATGGGGATGACCAAGAGGAGGAGGAGGAAGAAGAAGGTGAGGAAGAGGAGGAGGAGGAAGAAGAAGGTGATGAAGAGGAGGAGGAGGATGAAGAAGAAGAAGAAGAAGAAGAAGAAGAAGAAGAAGAAGAAGAAGAAGAAGAAGAAGAAGAAGAAGAAGAAGAAGAAGAAGAAGAAGAAGAAGAACAAGAAGAAGAACAAGAACAAGAAGAACAAGAACAAGAACAAGAAGAACAAGAAGAAGAAGAACAAGAACAAGAAGAAAAACAAGAACAAGAAGAACAAGAACAAGAAGAACAAGAACAAGAACAAGAACAACAAGCAGAAGAACAAGAACAAGAAGAAGAACAAGCAGAAGAACAAGAACAAGAAGAAGAAGTAGAAGAAGCAGAAGACGAAGAAGAAGAAGAAGAAGAAGAAGAAGAAGAAGAAGAAGAAGAAGAAGAAGAAGAAGAAGAAGAAGAAGAAGAAGAAGAAGAAGAAGAAGAAGTTGGGACAATACGGGAGATTTTTTACTATGAAACTAGCGAGGATGGAGGTGATGAGAAAGACGACGAATAGAAATACGAAATAAAAAGAAAAAAAGAAAGGGGAGTATTGTAACCTTTGGCTGTCGGTCACAAAAATGTCTAATATTATTATGTCTAATATCACCGGAATGTGTGAATAGACAATAAACGAAATATTGATTGAATTGTCACAAAAATGTTGAGCTAAGCAATTGTCGACTTCAGTTAGTATTAGAAGTGAAGTAACAGAACTGTTTGAGATATTAGTAACAAATAGTTAAAATGAACAAGTTATGGACTTGAATTGTTGTAAATGTTTCTTTGTTTAAATGTTAGTGTCTTCAGATGGCAGTTGAGCTCTGTTCTGTGTTGTGTGCTCTATTACTTATAACTGTTCATGGCCTAATCCCCGGACATACAGTACATTATTTTAGTTAGTTTATCTCTCACACGTTAACGCCCCTTGGAAAATAATTGAAAAATCCTATCCACTACCCGCGTTACAGTACTATCTCATTGCTATGAACAGACATGAAATTAAAGAACTGAATCGATAGAACAAATGCAGGGAGAGAGAAGGGGAAGACAGAGTGAGAGAGAGAGAGAGAGAGAGAGAGAGAGAGAGAGAGAGAGAGAGAGAGAGAGATGGGGAGAGACAGACAGAAAGACAGAAGAGATTGACAGAGACAGACTGACATACAGAAACGGGTGCAGGCAGGTGTACTGTATAGATATAGCAATAAATAATAAAACCACAAGCATAAGTGAATGTTGGCCGTTCCAGTGTAAACAATACCATAAGAGATCAAACAGACGTCGCAGCAAGGCCTCGCTTCATCATAACATACAAAACGTCATTCCGCGATGGGTTTGAACCAAACATTAGGTTATGTGTAGAGGCCGGATGAGAGAGATGGAGGGGAGGGATGGAGAGAACACAAGAAGAAGAAGAAGAAGAAAAAGTGTCCGTGAGAAACAAGTACAGCAGCACATTGTCAGCTCCTCAACTAATTGTGGAAGCGAAACTACTTGAGAAAACAACATGCATTAGTCTTTGAGCTCATGGATTTTCTTATGTCTAAAACTAAAACACCCTCCCATTCTCCCCCCATTCCCCTCTGTCTCTCTTTATTCCCGCAACATCCTTACCCACTCTACAGGATTCTCATGCCCGTCTTCATCTTGCTTTCTTGGTCTGTTTGTCTTCTTGCTTTCTTGGTCTGTCTGTCTTCTTCTTCTCCTCCTCCTTCTTTCTTCCTCTTTTGTTTCATTTTCTACTGCAAGGACTAATTGTATCAATAAGCTACTAGCCTAAAATTATTACTAAACAAAGCCTTTGACTTGGGACCTTTTAAAACCTGCCCGGCAAGCCCAAGACGTATGGCTGGAATGAACCCTTGACTCGGATTTTACCGCTGTGTGAAGCCACAGACTATGTGGTGAAGCTGACAGTAGTGAGACAATAATATATCGGTAGTCGTAACTCAATACTGTTAGGTTTCTCCCCAGATCACACTATACATAAAACAGCTCTGTGAGTAGGTCACGCTATGCAGACACGAAGGTGTTTCTTTTCTCTCTTTATATTTTATCCAGCTCGTCTTTCGCCTCGTTATATTCCTATTAATCTCTTTCTGCTTCTTCTTCATCTTACTTCTCCTTCACTATTTCATCATCATCATCATCATCATCATCATCATCATCATCATCATCATCATCATCATCATCATCATCATCATCATCATCATCATCATCGTCGTCGTCATCGTCATCGTCGTCGTCATCATCATCATCGTCATCATCACCATCAACGTCGGCGTCGTCGTGTGCGAGTGTGAGCTGGTCCATGAATAAGAAGGACAAGAAAAGAACTTAACTAGGAGGAGGAAGAAATAAATTATGAAACAAAGCGGAAAAAGAAGGAGGAGGAGAAAGACGACGACGACGACGACGAAGAAGAAGAAGAAGACCATAGTTTGTGATGCCCATAGTGTTGTATTGTATGTAGTGACTATAGTGTTGTATTGTATGTAGTGACTATAGTGTTGTATTGTGTGTAGTGACCATAGTGTTGTATTGTATGTAGTGACTATAGTGTTGTATTGTGTGTAGTGACCATATTGTTGTAATGTGTGTAGTTACTATAGTGTTGTATTGTGTGTAGTGACCATAGTGTTGTACTGTGTGTGGTGACCATAGTGTTGTACTGTGTGTGGTGACCATAGTGTTGTACTGTGTGTAGTGACCATAGTGTTGTGTTGTGTGTAGTGACTATAGTGTTGTACTGTGTGCAGTGAACATTGTGTTGTACTGTGTTTAGTGACCATAGTGTTGTACTGTGTGTAGTGACCATAGTGTTGCATTGTGTGTAGTGACTATAGTGTTGTATTGTGTGTAGAGACCATAGTGTTGTATTGTATGTAGTGACTATAGTGTTATATTGTGTGTAGTGACCATAGTGTTGTACTGTGTGTGGTGACCATAGTGTTGCACTGTGTGTGGTGATCATAGTGTTGTACTATGTGTGGTGACCATAATGTTGTACTGTGTGTGGTGACCATAGTGTTGTACTGTGTATGGTGACCATAGTGTTGTACTATGTGTGGTGACCATAGGACTGTAATGTGTATGGTGACCATAGGACTGTAATGTGTATGGTGACCATAGTGTTGTACTATGTGTGGTTACTATAGTGCTGTACTGTGTATGGTGACCATAGTGCTGTACTGTGTGTAGTGACCATAGTGTTGTACTGTGTGTAGTGACCATAGTGTTGTACTATGTGTGGTGACCATAGTGTTGTACTGTGTGTGGTGACCATAGTGCTGTACTGTGTATGGTGACCATAGTGCTGTACTGTGTGTGATGACCATAGTGCTGTACTGTGTGTAGTGACCATAGTGTTGTACAATGTGTGGTGACCATAGTGCTGTACTGTGTATGGTGACCATAGTGTTGTACTATGTGTGGTGACCATAGTGCTGTACTGTGTATGGTGACCATAGTGTTGTACTATTTGTGGTGACCATAGTGCTGTATTGTGTGTAGTGACCATAGTGTTGTACTTTGTTTGGTGAACATAGTTTTGTACTGTGTGTGTTAATGATATTGTACTGTGTGTGTGGTGACGACAGTGTTGTGCTCTGGGTACACAGTATTATGTGTGGTAACCATAGTGTTGTACTGTGTGTGTGTGTGTGTGTGGTGACGATAGTGTTGTGCTCTGGGTACACAGTATCGTGTTGACTTATTAAAGTGCACATCACTAACACCAACCTCTCTCCTGTGCACAATATGGTCCTTTACATTTGCACCTTCGCCTATATACCTCGTTTGTGAGAGAGAATGTGTTTGTATGTGTGCGTGTGCCGGTGTGTGATAATGCGTGTGTGTGAGAATGTGTGTGCATTTATGCTTGTATTAGTGAATGAATGAGTGAGTGAGAGAGTGAGAGAGAGGGAGAGAGTCAACAGACAAACACACACACAAAGATCAGACAAACCAAAGAAAGAATGCTTTTTAAAAATCGTGAACTATGTGACAACACTCACATCATTTTCATTCCTTTCCTTCACCCAACTCCCCCTTCCCTCTACACACACACATACACACCCATACACACACAGAGAGCAACTACCTAAAACCTTGAATGTCAATGTAGTCGGCGATGTGTAAAGATAGGGTGGCGATGGTGTTGTTTCTCCACTCCCACCTGTGTGTATTGGTCCCTTCATCTCAGTGACGGCGTTGTAACTGACCACTCAGTCGGTAATGGACACAAAGACTTCCCACTCCACTTGCTGCAACAGGTTCGTCGCGTCGGAAAAAGACGGACGCTAAAGGGCGTGATAGTATACGTTGTGGTCTTTTGAGTTATTTCTTTGCTGTGTATTCACTGACCACTCAGTCCACACAACACTGTGGAAACAGCCCAACACTGAGGTGCACACTATAAAGATCGTTATTGGGACTGGATAATAATCTTGTCAGTTGGATCCTATTGTAACATAACCCTGTCAGCTGGATCCTATTGTAACATAACCCTGTCAGCTGGACCCTATTGTAACATAAGCCTGTCAGTTGGACCCTAATGTAACATAATCCTGTTCAAAACTACCAAAATCTGCAACCCTAGATTTTATAACTTTTGGGGGCGATTAACTGTCTTTTAAACACTTAGGTTCCCTGTGGGGTTTCCATGAGGACTTTATGCAGGCATCTACAGTATCTTGATTGTCACCAAACCCAGCTGATACACTGACATGCTGAGAACACAGCCAAATGGGCCATCTGTATCTATGGCACACATCCACAAATGGCCATCTGTATCTATGGCACACATCCACAAATGGCCATCTGTATCTATGGCACACATCCACAAATGGCCATCTGTATCTATGGCACACATCCACAAATGGCCATCTGTATCTATGGCACACATCCACAAATGGCCATCTGTATCTATGGCACACATCCACAAATGGCCATCTGTATCTATGGCACACATCCACAAATGGCCATCTGTATCTATGGCACACATCCACAAATGGCCATCTGTATCTATGGCACACATCCACAAATGGCCATCTGTATCTATGGCACACATCCACAAATGGCCATATGTATCTATGGCACACATCCACAAATGGCCATCTGTATCTATGGCACACATCCACACATGGCCATCTGTATCTATGGCACACATCCACACATGGCCATCTGTATCTATGGCACACATCCACAAATGGCCACCTGTATCTATGGCACACATCCACAAATGGCCATCTGTATCTATGGCACACATCCACACATGGCCATCTGTATCTATGGCACACATCCACAAATGGCCATCTGTATCTATGGCACACATCCACGCATGGCCATCTGTATCTATGGCACACATCCACACATGGCCATCTGTATCTATGGCACACATCCACACATGGCCATCTGTATCTATGGCACACATCCACACATGGTCATCTGTATCTATGGCACACATCCACACATGGCCGTCTGTATCTATGGCACACATCCACACATGGCTATCTGTATCTATGGCACACATCCACAAATGGCCATCTGTATCTATGGCACACATCCACACATGGCCATCTGTATCTATGGTACACATCCACACATGGCCATCTGTATCTATGGCACACATCCACAAATGGCCATCTGTATCTATGGCACACATCCACACATGGCCATCTGTATCTATGGTACACATCCACACATGGCCATCTGTATCTATGGCACACATCCACAAATGGCCATCTGTATCTATGGCACACATCCACACATGGCCATCTGTATCTATGGCACACATCCACACATGGCCATCTGTATCTATGGCACACATCCACACATGGCCATTGTCGCGAAACGGAACGCTCGCGATAATTTTTATTTTCCAAGTGCAAATTGTTTTATAGAGTGCCTGTGCTAGATTTAGAAATATGACGTCAATTTTGCTGCGTGTCAATCGCCATTTTGTGTATTCCTGGAAAAGAATAAAATGGACGATTTTTATCGATGATTCTTTTGTGTGAAAGTTTGTGATTAATGCCAATAATAAAATTTTAGGGAAAGAAAAGAGTTTGTGAGCTATTAATTTTACAAAATATAATATTTGAGGTGATAGGTCATTTGTTTGCGTTGGGAAATTTTCATTGGTTGTTTTAATGATAAAAGTATGGTAACCTTAGTAAAATGAAACAGAGGCAAAATCGGTTAGGAAAACTGTCAATCAGTTGGGAAAGAGATCTAGACTGGACAGGAAGGATTCTACACAAGCTCCGAGGCAACTTATTCTGTGGGGTGCCAACGACAGTTTAGCTGGAGGCTGAATGATGTCAGATGTGGTTGGGCCAGGAAGATAGTTGTTCCTCGACGTTTGATCAGCTTTAGCTGAAATTCTGGCACCGTAGGGTAAATATTTAGATTTTTCTTCATTCAAGATCATTTCCCAAGAAGATTGATACGTGTGATGATTTGTTCATTGAATATATGTATTTTCAGAGGAGAAAAATAGTTTGTTCATTGAATGCATTTGTTTTTCAGAGTAGTGAGATAGTTTGTTCAGTGAATGCATTTGTTTTCCAGAGGAGACAAATAGTTTGTTTGTTTGAATGCATTTCTTTTCCAGAGAAAAATAGTTGGTTCGTCTGAATGCAGTTGGTTTTCAGGGGACTGATGTGTTGATTAATCGTAACATGTTTTTCCAAGCAGAGCCGGACCTGAAGGAGTTTAAGTTTGTATGAAAATAATTTTCATGCAGATTTCTAAGACTAGTTTTGTTCGGCAGGTGTTTTTTTTATTCTGTGGTATGAATCGTCTTGGATCTACGTGACGATGTCATCTTTGAGACTGGCACTGGATTCTTCGATGACGTCTGGCTTATGATCGGAGTGACTGATTCTAAGATGGAACTGTACGTTAACGAGGGCTACAGAAGTCACTGGTGGGTCATGGACAGCCTTTAGATCTAACGGCGACATCGACGTCAAGTTCCAGCTCCTATTAACTTTTCTACCAACTCACCTAGTTCCGGATTTCTTCATCTGTTAACAACGATTTCAACGAGGACTTTATAAGAAGCTAAGTAAAAAAAACAATCGAACTTTATTTTCGGTAACCACGACAAAAGCATCGCCAAATTATCGTTCCGATCTCGAAGAAAAAATGAACGGAATATAATAAAATACTCGAACTTGGAAAAATGTGTTATGTGTTTGTGAAGTGTTGGAATGAAATGGTGTACCTTAGGTTTTTTTATTGAAATAAAACCATGTTCTGGGGTAAGTCATGAAAGTCAAGGAAGTCCTTCATCAGTAGTGATCACCCAGTAACACCCAGGTTTGCGACATTCTGGGTTCATCGTCCGGGATTAGAATTTCTGGAAAATTCTAGGGGGTAACGAGCCATTCATTTTTTTTAATGTCAGAGGTGCACCATTAATCCAATACTTTACAAATTCAACACTTCAGCGATTATAAAAACTTGCTTCAAGTTGTGGTTACCTTGATGTAATTGTTGCACGTCTGCATGAGCATGATTAGAGAGCAGTATAGGTAAGATATTGTTTTATGTTGTTGCTAGTCATTGCTTACATAAAATGTGCATTATGTCTGCTAACATGTTAGTGCATCAGTGGGTACATATTGTATGAGAACCCAGCTGTGCAAGTGTCTTCAGGGAAATCATCTCGTTTGAAATTATTTATTTTGGCGGTTGAGAAGTGAAGACCGGTATTATCCGTAGTAGGATTAAAGATATTTTGGGTATAAGTTTTACTTTTCCAAAATTTCAAACCTTGATTGCAGAGTTTGCAATAGCTATTGTACGTAGGTACTAGTGTTTTGGTCGAAGGTATACTTAGGCTGAACAGTTTCTGCAACCTATGACGTTTATTATCCTGATGGAGAATTTAGGGTAAAGTATCGGTCATAGTTTGAAAGTAAGTTTTCCAGCTTAAACTTTAAGTAAGTTGGATGTTCCGAAAACATTGTGAAGTTTCAGTGTTGTTCGAAGACAGGCTAGAGGTTAGGTATTGATCGGTGAGGGGTCAACCTAATTAGCTCTGTGTTGCTTAGTCTGGTCAAACCTCTAACCAAGAATTATTTCTAGTTGAGGGTCTGAAAGTCAGATTCGGTAGTGTCCGATTGACAGTTTAACCAATTGTGGTAATTGGTAGTGCTGGTTAGTAAATGTGGGTCTAGTTAGACGTTTTACTTAACCAGGAGACTAAGTGTGGATGATAATCTGGAAGGTGGTGGATTATCGTCGGTGATCGTGTTGTTAGTGTATAACCGTTCACGTAAGGATAGCTGTGACAGAAGAGCCGTTTGGGGCTAGAGCGCAGGCGTATCCGTTGTAGTACTTTAACCTTTGGAAAGGCGAGTACGTTTGAGGCCTAAATAGTCTGTGGTTTTATCTACCAGGGTTACGTGTAGTAAAACAGGATTAGTTTAGGGAAAGTTTGGCTAGGAGGATGCCGAGGCAGCAACCAGTTCAGATGGAGACTGAGTCTCCGCTGCTAGCCTACAAGCAGGATGGGATCATCCTGGGTCTGACAGATAAGGATCAGAGGGATCAATTGAAGAGTTTAGTCGGAGTGTGCAAGAAGGCAGTTAGAGGAGGTTTCGTGACATTGTAGTTTTTTTAGAGAAAGGTCAACTGTCAGATGACCAATCAAATTTTGTTTTTGTCTCGATGAGTCCAAAGATTTCAGTTTAACCTGGTAATGGGAGGTTAGAAATGTTGGAGTCTGAGACCGGTTTTTTGTTAAGAGGACAAGTGTAGGTAAAGGAGTGAAGACGTAGTGATGAGAACAGTAGATAGGATTGTGGTAGGCGTTTGGGAGTGTTTGGCGGTTCAGACGTATTGTGGAGATATAATTTTGGGATAGGGGATGCGTATCCGTAGTACTTTCTAGCTTTGGAAGGCGAGTACGTTTGAGAGTAATAGTCTGAAAAGGTTAGTGTAGAAATTAAGGTAGGGGATTTGAGGTTAGAAAGTGATGCTAGAGTTGAGATGGAGGGAGCAAAGTTCAGGGAGGAGTCTCCGGGTCTGCAGATAAGGGAGATGGCAGAGTATGTGGAAAATAGAAGGAAAGAAGCGGAAGAGAAAGCGGAGAGGATAAGGGAGGAAGAGAAAGCGGAGAGGATCCGAAAGGAAGAGGAAAATAAAGCGGAGAGGATCCGGAAGGAAAAGGTAGAGGAAGAGAAAGCGGAGAGGATAAGAGAGGAAGAGAAAGCGGAGAAGATACGGCAGGAGCAACGGGAGGACCAGCTCCGACGGGAAGAACGAGAAGAGCGCATTATGAGAGAAGAAAGAGAGGCCAAGGCAAAATTGGAACAAATGGCCATGCAGAACGAGTTTGAGTTGAGAAAGGCGCAAGAGTGGACTGCAGATGATGGGGACCAAAATCAAAATTTTTATCCCGAGCCGAGGGCAGCGAGGAGCTGTCTGAATGTGAATGTACCTTATTTGGATGATAAGGACGATGTAGAGGTCTACCTGAAACAGTTTGAGCGTATCGCTACGTTGTCAGGTTGGAACAAGGATGAGTGGGCAATAAGACTATCTGGTCAATTACGAGGCCAAGCGCGGCAAGTCTACACTGAGATGTCTGATGAGGAGATTTTGGATTACGACATGGTCAAGGCAGCGATCATGAGGCGTTTCCAGCTGACCGCTGAAACTTATCGGAAACGGTTCAAGGAATTCAAGCGGGGCAGTCATGAAGGCATCAGGGAGTGTAGGAACAGAATGGGGATGTATTTAGACAGATGGGTGGATTTGTCTGAGAAAGAAGGAAAATCAGGTGAGCTGAAAGATTTAATTCTCATGGACAAAATGTTGGAGAT
Source organism: Oncomelania hupensis (assembly GCA_036898135.1). Taxonomy (NCBI): domain Eukaryota; kingdom Metazoa; phylum Mollusca; class Gastropoda; order Littorinimorpha; family Pomatiopsidae; genus Oncomelania; species Oncomelania hupensis. The sequence goes on along the minus strand of CM072523.1, from coordinate 3,191,292 downwards.
AGTGTCTCAAGAGGAGGCAAGATTTATTAGGGAGAGAAACCCTACGTGTGTGGACGAAGTGGTGGTCCATGCTCAAACGTATGAAGATGCGCAGAATGCTGGAGGTCCGATAGCAACGAGGCGGCCCATTGGACCCAGTGCTAGAATGGATAACCGTCCCAGGGTTAACCAGCAAACGCAGAATTCGAACATGGGACAACGACGTAGTGGAGGGATGAGTGGTCAAGCGACAGGTCCTGGTAACGCGGGTGCGTCAGGAATAAACAAGACTCAGCAAAACTTCAAGGGATGTTTTCGATGCGGAGGCCCACATTTGATGAGGGATTGCCAAAAGGCAAATGTGAATAGAAACAGACCAAACTCAAACCTTGCGTCAGCTGTTGTGAATGCGGTCAACGTGACCCAGGAACAGAAACCATGTAATCGATGTAGTGAAGACGGCTATGAACCGAACTGTGAATTGAAAGTGGATGGAGTAAAGGCTCAAGGTATTCGGGATACAGGGGCCAGTAGCATATTGGTGGATTCAAGTTTAGTTTCCCCAAGCAAGTATACGGGCGAATATCAGAACGTGACACTTGCAGATTCATCCAAGCGAAAGAAAGTGCCCATTGCTGTGGTGAATTTGGAAACTCCGTTTTTCGTTGGAGAAACGCGTGTTTTGGTTTTGAAGACACTGGTACATCAAGTTCTGATAGGGAATAGCAGAAAGATGACAGACGGGACTGAGGTCAAAGTTCCATTATTTCCGTTGGTAGAGCAACCGGAGGAACAAGTTGTAGCACCGGTACAAACCAGGTTGCAGGAGAAGCAACAAGCACAAGCCAAGCCATGGATTCCTAAGCAGATTGACTTAGGGCAAGTACGTCCTGAAGATCTATCTAAGGAACAAAAGGCAGACCCGACTTTAGGAAAGATTCGGGAAAGGGCAGAACTAGGGATCAAGCAAGAAACCCACTACGAGTGGAAGAAGGACATTTTGTACAGAGTTTACATGAGTGAAGGTAAACCATGTAGACAAGTGGTAGTGCCAGAACGGTACCGATCAGATGTGCTCAAATTGGCTCATGATACACCGATGGCAGGACATCAAGGAGTACGTCGAACTCGCGACCGGATATGGCGTGATTTTTATTGGCCGGGTATTTGTGGTGACGTCAAACGTTATTGTGCGTCATGTGACGTGTGTCAGAGGAGCACGAGGAAGGGAGCAACAAGGAAGGTTCCGATGAAAAGCATGCCGCTTATCAGCACACCTTTCGAGCGAGTTGGGGTAGATATCATTGGTCCGATACTACCAGCGTCCAGCAGGGGTCATCGGTACATATTGACCATGGTTGACTATGCCACGCGGTATGTAGAAGCGACACCTCTGAAAGATATTAGGGCAGAGACAGTGAGCGAGGCATTGTGGATCTATTGGACCAGGATGGGAATTCCTAAGGAAGTGATCACAGATAGGGGTACCCAATTCACCAGCGAAATCATGGAGAGAGTGAACAAGCTTCTCAACATAAAGGGGATCCATACTACACCCTTTCACCCGCAAACAAATGGTTTGACAGAGAAGTTCAATGCTACACTCAAGGACATGATGAAGAGACTTTGTCAAGAACAGCCCAAAGACTGGGACAAGTTTTTGCCAGCGTTATTGTTTGCCTACAGAGAGGTACCGCAAGAAAGCTTGCAATTTTCGCCTTTTGAATTGTTGTATGGGCGTGAAGTACGAGGGCCTATGCAGGTTCTACGTCAGGTGTGGACAAACGAGGATGCAGGAGAGGAAGTGCGATCCACGATTAGTCATATCACGGATCTCACGAACAAAATCGAGAAAACTTGTGAGATTGCCAAGAACAACCTCAGCAAGGCAGCGCTCAGGTACACGAGGGTGTACGACAAAAAGGCCATAGACAGAAAATTTGTGGTCGGGGACAAAGTTTTGCTTTTGTTGCCCGCAAAACACAACAAGCTGCAGCTAACGTGGAAAGGTCCTTATCCAGTTGTGGAGAAAGTGGGCAGCTGCAACTACAGAATCAAGATAAGGGGACATGAAAAACTGCTACATGCGAATTTGCTGAAATTGTACGTCGAACGTGACGGAAAGCAAACAGGAACAGATGAAGCACAGCCAAACGCGGTGGTCATGGAGACAGATGAGGAGGAAGTAAGCGTTGTGGTTGACGATGTGTGCGATGAAGAGATGGGAGCACTAGGCATAGATCGTTTTCCCATGCTTACATTGCATGCAAAAGAAGGTCCCAGAGACGTGAAGATCAACCCTGAGTTGGACGAGCACAGGCAGGCTGAAATTTTGTCTATTTGCGACAGGAGAGAAAATGTGCTTAAAGACATACCAGGGAAATGCAAAATCGAAGAATGTGAATTCAAACTTACGTCAAAAGAGCCAGTGCATGTGAAGCAATACCCGCTACCATTTGCGCAGGTAGAAACAGTGAAGAAAGAGGTCATTGACATGTTGGAGTTGGGGGTCATAGAACCAACAGTGTCGCCTTACAATAGTCCGATTGTGTTGGCGAAGAAGAAGGATGGTGAAATACGTTTCTGTATTGATTATAGAAGCCTCAACAAGCAGGTAGAGTTCGATTCGGAACCTATTCCTGATGTGCCACAAATCTTTGCAAAATTGCAGAAAGCACGCTATTTGTCAAAGATAGACTTGACGAAAGGGTATTGGCAGATACCAGTCAAAGAAGAGGATAAACCGAAGACGGCGTTTAGTACACCCATGGGACAGTACTGTTTCGCTTATCTTCCATTTGGTATCAAGACTGCGAGTTCTATTTTCACTCGAATGATGCGCAAGTTACTTGAACCACTGAAGCGTGATGATATTGAACATTTCATTGATGACATCATCATTGCCACTGAAACATGGGAACAGCATGTAGAAGCCATTGATGCTGTGTTGAAAAGGTTGGAGGAGGCAGGTCTTACAGCGAAACCCTCTAAGTGCTACTTTGGTTTCGGGGAGTTAGACTATTTGGGTCATCATGTGGGTGGAGGCACAGTCATGCCTGATGATGACAAAACAGAGAAAATCAGGTCAGCCAGCAGACCGATCACAAAGAAGGAAGTCAGAGCATTCCTAGGACTAGTGGGGTTCTACAGGAAATACATCAGCAACTATGCGGAAATCAGCGCTCCGTTGACTGATTTGACAAAGAAAGGTCTACCAGAAAAAGTGGTCTGGGATGAAAAATGTGAAGCAGCATTCGTTAAACTCAAAGATTGTTTGGTTAGCAAACCAGTGTTATTGCTACCTGACGTCAGCAAACCATTTACTCTGAGGAGTGACGCATCAGATGTTGCAGTGGGAGCAGTTTTACTGCAAGATCAAGGGCAAGGGTTACAGCCAGTAGCCTATGCAAGCAAGAAGCTTAACCGTGCAGAGAAAAACTACTCGACCATCGAAAAGGAGTGTTTGGGAGTGGTATGGGCTGTCAAGAAGTTTGAACAGTACCTGTATTCAACACATTTCACTTTGGAGACAGACCACCAACCACTCACATATTTGCAGAAAACCAAGACTGAGAATGGTCGACTGATGAGGTGGGCTCTCCAGCTGCAACAGTATTCTTTCACAGTCAAAGTTATCAAAGGGAAAGACAATGTTGGCGCAGAATATTTGAGTCGATTGCACTTGTAAAAGAATAGCTTAAACATGGATGTTTCAGCTCAAGAGGAGGGGCGTAATGTCGCGAAACGGAACGCTCGCGATAATTTTTATTTTCCAAGTGCAAATTGTTTTATAGAGTGCCTGTGCTAGATTTAGAAATATGACGTCAATTTTGCTGCGTGTCAATCGCCATTTTGTGTATTCCTGGAAAAGAATAAAATGGACGATTTTTATCGATGATTCTTTTGTGTGAAAGTTTGTGATTAATGCCAATAATAAAATTTTAGGGAAAGAAAAGAGTTTGTGAGCTATTAATTTTACAAAATATAATATTTGAGGTGATAGGTCATTTGTTTGCGTTGGGAAATTTTCATTGGTTGTTTTAATGATAAAAGTATGGTAACCTTAGTAAAATGAAACAGAGGCAAAATCGGTTAGGAAAACTGTCAATCAGTTGGGAAAGAGATCTAGACTGGACAGGAAGGATTCTACCCAAGCTCCGAGGCAACTTATTCTGTGGGGTGCCAACGACAGTTTAGCTGGAGGCTGAATGATGTCAGATGTGGTTGGGCCAGGAAGATAGTTGTTCCTCGACGTTTGATCAGCTTTAGCTGAAATTCTGGCACCGTAGGGTAAATATTTAGATTTTTCTTCATTCAAGATCATTTCCCAAGAAGATTGATACGTGTGATGATTTGTTCATTGAATATATGTATTTTCAGAGGAGAAAAATAGTTTGTTCATTGAATGCATTTGTTTTTCAGAGTAGTGAGATAGTTTGTTCAGTGAATGCATTTGTTTTCCAGAGGAGACAAATAGTTTGTTTGTTTGAATGCATTTCTTTTCCAGAGAAAAATAGTTGGTTCGTCTGAATGCAGTTGGTTTTCAGGGGACTGATGTGTTGATTAATCGTAACATGTTTTTCCAAGCAGAGCCGGACCTGAAGGAGTTTAAGTTTGTATGAAAATAATTTTCATGCAGATTTCTAAGACTAGTTTTGTTCGGCAGGTGTTTTTTTATTCTGTGGTATGAATCGTCTTGGATCTACGTGACGATGTCATCTTTGAGACTGGCACTGGATTCTTCGATGACGTCTGGCTTATGATCGGAGTGACTGATTCTAAGATGGAACTGTACGTTAACGAGGGCTACAGAAGTCACTGGTGGGTCATGGACAGCCTTTAGATCTAACGGCGACATCGACGTCAAGTTCCAGCTCCTATTAACTTTTCTACCAACTCACCTAGTTCCGGATTTCTTCATCTGTTAACAACGATTTCAACGAGGACTTTATAAGAAGCTAAGTAAAAAAAACAATCGAACTTTATTTTCGGTAACCACGACAAAAGCATCGCCAAATTATCGTTCCGATCTCGAAGAAAAAATGAACGGAATATAATAAAATACTCGAACTTGGAAAAATGTGTTATGTGTTTGTGAAGTGTTGGAATGAAATGGTGTACCTTAGGTTTTTTTATTGAAATAAAACCATGTTCTGGGGTAAGTCATGAAAGTCAAGGAAGTCCTTCATCAGTAGTGATCACCCAGTAACACCCAGGTTTGCGACAGCCATCTGTATCTATGGCACACGTCCACACATGGCCATCTGTATCTATGGCACACATCCACACATGGCCATCTGTATCTATGGCACACATCCACAAATGGCCATCTGTATCTATGGCACACATCCACACATGGCCATCTGTATCTATGGCACACATCAACAAAGGCAAACCATGGGCAGCAGAGAAGGGGAGGTAAGTCTTTTCATCATTCCCTCATTCCACGGAGGATAACATCTAGTGAATCAATTAATTGCAGTCCCATCTATTGAGGCCAGACGCCTTTATCACTTGTGCTGTACACAAACTTTTTATCTCTATTGTAGCTAGCGTCTACGTCGACCTTGGGTCATTAGTACGACGAGGCCTTGCTGCAGTGGCTGTGAGGTCCTCGACCTATTGATTGTGGTCTTCTATACCGCGAACACCCAACATTGTATATAGGTCATATTCAAACAATGATTGTCAAAAATAATGATGTTAGTATTGTATAATGAAGAGCATGATCTAGAATGTTGGAAAGGAGGATGGCAAGGTATTAAGGGGTATCGCGGCACAATGTAACTCCATTTGGCGTCTTCAACACCAACACGCAAAAGAGGACGACGACGATAGCGACGTTCACGATGATGAGGATGATGATGCGGAGGATGATGATGAGGAGGATGTGGAGGATACAGAAGAGGAAAAAGGAGGATGCTTTGCTCAATGCATATAGAGACGCTGTGACAAATCGGCGTTGTGCCTTAAAGAGAGTGACTGCTACAGGAATGCACCTTAAAGCACGTCGCTCTTCTGACAGTCGCCACACTGCTAAGCCCTCTCATCCGTCCAGTATCCCTCCCTCTCTCTCTCTCTCTCTCTCTCTCTCTCTCCTTCCCCCCCCCCTCTTCTCTCTCTCTCTCGCTCTCTCTGAAGTTATTTCTCCTCCTCCTCTTCCTCGTCATCACTCTTGACTAAGGCTGTTTGTAACTCATTTCCTTACGCCATAACTATTAATACCAGTTTACTGGTGCAGCTGCACGTTAACCCAAACACCAGATATCTACTATCATTATACGAGACCAACAAATATAGTTACAAATTATTCCGTTGGCACAACAAAAGACTAATTTACCTAACTAACCATCCCAGATCTCTATTTCCGTGTTCACCATGCAATCAAAGCAACAGTACTATGACAAATTGTCGTTATTATTACCAATTATTACTATAAATACTTACAATATTACTACTAGTAGTAGTCCAAATCCAGCAAGTCCAGGTTTCCTCTACCCCAAAGGGAAAGAGCGACGTCACTGACCTCTTCCGCCCCCTACGTAGTAAAGTGGGCTGTTCCGCGCAAGAGCCTCACAAAGAAATTACTGTTGTCACCGGAACAGCTCATTTCCCGGACGTAGGAGCGACAGGTTCAAGCGTTGGTCACTACAGACGTCCGTTGTCTATGCTACACTGTCGCAGGAACGTGGCAAATGGGCAAAGTTGCCTACAGATTCTTGGCCACGAGTTTAGCGAAGTTAGGCAATAATACACTATAATGAAGAAAAGTTGGCAAACTGTAAAATAATTTCAAAATACTGATGATAGTGACATTTACTACATGTATGGGAGAGTGTGAAATCTGTTACAAATTAATTACTGCTGTGTGTTATTGTGGACATGCTTCGCGAATGAAAATCAAGATGGCCCCTAAATAGGTCATTCAGCACTAAAAGTTCACTCTGAATCAGAAATGTTCTTTCTAGTTAGGGAAATCGCATGATGGTGCATGTCCACATAAGTCTCCAACGCACTTCTTCTGTTTCCCCACCCCATCCCACCTCTCTCTCTCTCTCTCTCTCTCTCTCTCTCTCTCTCTCTCTCTCTCTCTCTCTCTCTCCTGCGTCCTTCGTCCCTCGCGCATTTAGAGCGTATGCAACGTACAACGTTGTTACTAATAGTATTAGTAATAGTAATCCTAGGTCGTACACGGAAAAACTTTCTTGAACAGGGCCTTCACTGTTGCAAAATCATGAGATTAAACAATTGACTCTCAAAGTCAAGCCTCATTTATTCAAACTATTTCACTAATACTGCCTATAGTGAACAGTGACTTGATTGTTGCTATACTCTCACTCAAATATGACAGTAATTTTAGCAAATGTTTCGTTCATGTAGACGAATAACGTGGTCGTAATTTTATCATTTTGTAAAGAGTCATTCAATGGTGGATGAATCAAAGACTGGCACTTTTGCTACGCAATAAATTAGCGGGCTCTTAAGCGTAAACTTTCAAATAAATATAATGTGTGTGTTTGAATTATGTGTCGTTTTCAAGTTCTAAATTATGAAGAGGTAATGTCACACATATGAACAGACATTAAAATAAATAAATGCGGAGGCGAAATGATGCGACTGTTGAACATAATGACTACAACAAAGCAGGCTCTCCGTTTCTTAGTTCGTTTTTGACAATCTCAGAAATCCTTAAAAGCCGCTTTCAACACCAAACTGGCTTACACCCACTGTCTCTGGCTCTCCCTTTAACCTAAGGGCATGGTCTACAAAGCCAAACGCCTATCTGTGCGTCTGAAAGTGATTCTCATAACTTCAGACGGCCTACAAAGACTGGCATTAAAGCAGACAGACGGTGAGCTACTTACAAGGCCAGAAGCCAGTGTGCGGTTGATTCCATTTAGTACCGCCCCCATATGGAATAGGCAGGAGGCACCTTACACTACTTGTGAGTCGTCACCGTCGTCTACGGACGTCCTCACAAGACTTCGGAGCGCATTCTAAAGCCAGACAGACCGGACCCTGAGCACCTTGCAAGGCCAACAGCCAGTCCGTGTGTCACTGCGTGTTTGCTAACGTCTGGAGCCCTGAGCTTAGCGAGGCGTCGTGAGCTGTGATTGCCTTACTTGGCCCACCTTGCACTACCAGGTACACTGTGTGGTCTGCTGCACCGTCATCTGCACACTGATGCACTCCAAATGCACAGGTCAACCTGCACCTGACGTGCGTTGCCTAGGCGAGGCCTGCGCAGGAGCTTTTAATGATGGCGTTTAGCTGCTGTTTTAGCGAGGCACTACTGTTGCCGAAAGCTGTTTGTGCGAGGAGCTTCCGTTACCCTAAGTTGTTTTGGAGATCAAAGCACCGTTGTATTAAAAACTGTCGGCTACGTCGTTAGGTAACCAAATGTTTTGGAATGCGTATACAATGGAACATCGATAACAAGCTAGGGAGACGTCCGTTGTCTATATAATTTATGTATATATATATATTGCTTTCTAGTCAATTGAAGGAATTTCATGTAGTTCTTCACGACCAATTTCCCTCATCATCTGATCTCTGAAAGTCCTCGCTTTTCTCCCGCCGCTTAGTCAAAATTCTATCTGACAGCTAGACCAAAAGTTAGCAGCATTTTGACCAACTCATACTCTGACATCCATCGGTTTCGCGAAGTACTTGCGAATTTGATGAGGAAACAGATGTTAACTCTTCATTTTCTTTCATTGTTTATAGGGTCCAACGAATTGCAAAGAGCCGAATCAGGACCACGGCAACACGCCTGCTTCTTCTATCCATTTCTCCTTCTTTCTGTCTTCCATTCTCAGTTGAAATGCCCCAAACCTCCTCTCACCCTCATCCACTTATAGGACACAGTTCGTACACACTGAAGTTGCCTCGTCACTCACAACATTAGGCAATAGAAACCAGCAAAGGTCATTTGCAGTCCACTACACTAATCCCACTTCTCTCAACTCTCTATCGCTTTCCAACATGCAAACTAAAGTACAGACTGCATTATTAAAGCCGTAACACTAGTTCCTCATCAGCTTGTATTACATTCGTCTTTCCTCTTCTTGTATCTTTTTTTAAAAAATTCTCTTCCACTTTCCTTCTTTGAGAAATGGGAAAAATGAGTGGCCATGAGATGGCGGCGAAATCAAAGATAAGCGACACGTCTCAGTCATAACAGCGTGTATACACTTTATCCCCCTCCTCCTCATCATCATCAACCCTCCTCCTGCAATCCTTCTCTCTCATCCTCCCATTCCTGTCTTACCGCTTTGTGAAAATAAAGTGGCGCACGCACATTCATATTTACTCTCTCTCTCTCCCTCTCTCCCTCCCTTTTTCTCTGCCATTTCCCATTTCCCTTAAAGCACCCATCCTTCGCTGCAAGAAGAAGAAGAAGAAGAAGAAGAAGAAGAAGAAGAAGAAGAAGAAGAAGAAGAAGAAGAAGAAAGAGCGCGAGGTTTGCACACATGCCATAACTCAGTGCAATGCGCGATGATAAGGTCTGCCGCCTTCCTCGAACCAAAGGCTCATAACTGCTGCACAAAAACAGTTCACGGTGACCTCCCTTCACAGTGCCAACTTACTCGCCCCTGACGAACTAGTTCAGACATGTGTTTGAAATTGAAATTGTAACTTGTCTCAAACTCTCTACTTCTTCATCCCTTCCCCTCAAACCACTGTATACCCCCACCCCTCGCACCATAATATACCCCCACCCCTTACACCATATTATACCCCACCCTTCAAACCATATTATACCCCCACCCCTCAAACCATATACTCCCACCCCTCAAACCATATTATACCCCCACCCCTCAAACCATATCATACTCCACCCCTCATGCCATATCCTCAAACCATATTATACCCCCACCCCTCAAACCATATTATATCCCCACCCCTCAAACCATATCATACCCCCACCCCTCACACCATATTATACCCCCACCCCTCACACCATATTATACCCCCACCCCTCAAACCATATCATGCCTCCACCCCTCAAACCATATCATACCCCACCCCTCAAACCATATCATACCCCCACCCCTCAAACCATATTATGCCCCCACTTCTTAAACCATATTATACTCCCACCCCTCAAACCATATTATACCCCCACCCCTCAAACCATATTATACCCCCACCCCTCAAACCATATTATACCCCTCTCACCAGCCACGCTACAACCCACCGTCAAAGCGCTGGCTTAAAACGGGAGCTAACTCAAGCCGCCCACGACGTGAACTTGCTGCTGGACGGGAGCCGTCTAGCGCCACATTCAACTTTCACAAAATCTCGCTTTGTTATCTTCTTCTTTATTCTTTCGTTCAGTCCCTATTTTCATATCGTTGTTTTTTTTCTTCATTTTATTTTTCTTTCTCGTCCTTTTTTTTATTTCTTTGTGCCTTTTTGGCGTACTCCAGCCCCAGACTTCCGACACTCATCACTGAACTGTTAGGATCCTGCATCTCCCATCCCTCCCATCCAGCCTCCGTCTACACCCACAACACTTGACACTTCACTTTCGCTTTCAATTCTTTTTCTTTTTTTTTTTAACCCTCAGCATTTTAAAATATGTAACACGTGACTCTTCTACGCGTCGTCACCAGTCTAGCAGAGCACAAACGTATTAACCCTTTTTGAATGTTATCTTCCGCCTTTACCCCCTTCCACATCTCTCTCTCTCTCTCTCTCTCTCTCTCTCTCCCTCCCTCTCCCTCTCCCCCTCTCTCTCTCTCTCTCTCTCTCTCTCTCTCTCTCTCTCTCTCGGGGTCAGGATCTTTAAAGTCTGTGAGATGGAATGTGTGCTTCCACATACTAGACCTCGGTTTATACTCTCATCCGAAGGAGTAATTCTCTCCTGCCCACCGCATTTGATCTCTTTTTTCCTATCACTTTTATAGAGCGTTTTTTCAGCCCAAGAGCTCCTCAAGGCGCTGGCCTATACAGATCTCACTCAAGCCGCTCCAGGTGCCCACTTGCAGCCTTTGGGCGCATAGTCTAACGCCCAGACGACTGAGCACGATCCTGGGCGACCGGGGATAGGGAGAAGGGACCTAGTGCGTGCTGGGTGTATTTGTGTAGCCGGCACTCATGAGCGTCAGGATCTATAAAGTCCGTGCGATAGGATTTCTTAAAATTCTTTTTTCTTTACATATACATTCTCTGTCTCTTCTTTCCACCCCTATATTATATTTCTCTAAGATTGGTTGTAAAATTAGGCGACGCATAAAACTTTCATTGAATTAAAGTTATCCAAATTCAACATACCCCCGTCCCCCCACCCTTCCTCTTATTTCTCTCTATCTCTCTCTCCCTCTCTCTGTACAAACCACTCCTCATCTTTTCCTTTGCTGCATTCAGAGACCTGGACGTCTGGTATGTTGGAAGGCGTTGAGAGAAGCCAGATAAAACCTAACCCTGAAGGGCGACCGTGTAACCTGAACGTGCTAAACTTCACCTCTTGTGGCGCATAGAGACCGATATGGCGTAATTGACGGAGGGTGAACTTTGGGGGCTGTGGGTGTGAAGGTAGTTGGGCGGTTGCGGGGGTGTTGATCGAGGTAGGCAACGGGATATGGTGAGGATGAGGGTTTAGAGAGATTTGACAGAGATGAACGAAAGGGAAGGATATTCATGAATGAATGCAGAAAGCTACAGCCGGAGCAAGAAGCACACATTGTTGGTATGATCATGAGGGAGAATGCGTGTGAGAGAATACGATGAATTAACATTCGTCACACTACAATAATGTTAACAAAATGCCAATGTTCGTGTACTAGGTACTAACTACATTAATTCTAATAACGTAAACTACGTCATGATTTATGCCGCCGACACACGGAGCATGCAAAAAGTACCTTTGACATTGTTGACAAGCGCTGACCAGAGATAAGTGTGATAAAAGAGGTTCATAACAAAAATACGTGTCTTGGGCGACGAGAGTCTGATTCCAATACCCAATATCCAAGACTGAGAGACACAGTGTACGTCAAAAGGCTGCGTTCTATATGCTACTGAGTCGGGGACTTAAAATTTATCCAACTGAACTGACACCGGTCAGACCGTTACATTATTGCATCACAGTCTTTGCTAAAATCAACAATGTTTTCAAAGCTTGCTGGAACTTGTAGACCAGAACGCTCTATGACCAAATGCATTCTATGGAGAGGCCATTTAGAAATAGCTGGACATACACTTAAAGGGAGATAGATGATGACGTGTTTCCCCATTTTTCTACCAACAAAGCCAGCCAGTATGTGGCAGCGAAAGTTTGAGTATGTGTGTGTGCGCGCGCGTGTGTGTGTGTGTGTCTGTGTATCCCCCTTATCATTTAGACTAATATTACATTCAGGTCACAGCTCAATTACTTAAATTGAATGAGTAGGAAATAACAGTGATTGTATGAATAATACGCCTTTTGTAGGTCATATAAATATTTAGTGCCCCCCCCCCCCCCCAAAAAAAAAGTAATTTGTCTGTACTGAAATTTAGCAGTAGTATTTAGTTTTCAACACCTGATTTTCTCGTTTTGACTTCATCTGGTACTGGCGATATAAAATCATAACGCTAGGCGAACTTTAACCTTCTATTGTTCCCCACAGCGGTTCAAGGCGGTGGCCGATACACAATCTACCTCAAGCCGCCCGAGGCGCCCTTTGCTGACTCTATAGACAACTGAACACAATTCTGGGCGACCGGTGATGTGGAGAAAGGACCTAGTGCTAATACCAATTCCCCACTTCCATAGAAAGTTCAAACCATCTATTTGTGTGGGTGCAGGCAGACTTTACATTACATTACATGGTTACTGCTTTAGGTCCAGCGGACTCTTCCGATCCAAATCAGGACCGGACAACCCCTGATCCGCATAAAAGATCTGCTGAAACAACCCTAGTGGTAAAACTGAATACTCTCCACCAGCCAGTCACTTTACAATAAAGACGTCCCATGCAGGGGACGCTGAGGCTATACTCTAATTTATCGAACCCCCGTTTACAAAAACAAAATAGAATACAAACATCATTATAAATTATCAACAAAACACATACATATAAAATGCCCACATTGCTAAATAATAACATCATAGGAAGCCCTAGTGACCACCTGGCAAAAAGCGTCCAATATTCCCAAGCTGATCCAACAGACCTCACAAACAAATAAGGAGTCTTGTCCCAGAAGAGTTTTCAAGAAAAAAGTAGGTGACTGGTATAGCGAAGAAGAAGATAGTATAGCAGATTGATAGAACAGAGCAGGAATGAGAAAGAGCAAATGAGAAAGACAGCGACAGTGGGAATTTAAAGCACAAAATGTCCAGAAAGTGAGGATACTATTTATACTGAAACCCCCGGCAACCCAACGGGGGTGCAGGCAGACTTAAGTGAAAAGGGTGTCAAATAGACTGTCAACATATACAGACATACCAAATGCTAGGATGTCTCCGTACGCTTAAAACCAACTGCAGCCCAAATTGTGTAGGTGCAGCACGGCTTTAAGAGCAGCAATCGAAAATTATTTTTTTTTTAACAGAAATGCCGAAGACTGGAGTCAAGTGTCCTATCTCAAGTGCGGCTGCACCGAACAGGGTGCCCCCCAAAAAATGCGTAAAAGAGTTTTTCAACAGACGTGGAAAATTTATACCACTGGCAGGAAATGTATTTTGAATTGAGAACGTGTTGCAAGACTGAGAAATCCATTCCCTTTGGCCCTTCCCGCTAAATATTTCACTTCCTCCCTCCCTCCCTCTGCCCACCCTCGCTCTTGTTCTCTTTAACTGTTTCTTTCTTAATTCTCTTTCCCTCTCTTAACCTCTCTATCTCTCTCTCTGTCTGTCTCTCTCCACTCT